>OY811975.1:5068227-5129448 GCA_963681505.1 Eunapius fragilis | reverse complement strand
ATGTGGTCAACTGCACTTACGTCCTCTAGTTTGAGCAGAAGAGCTTTGGTCTCTTCATGTTTCTCCGAAATGAAGGTGGAGCAAAAAGCCGACATCATATCTCGCATTTTGGAAAGTTTACAATGAGACCATTAGGAGGACCAAACTCTTGTATGATGGAGAGAGCTTGAAGAACAGCAGACCTGGTACCAGACCTGGTAACATTCTGCACACACAGAATTAGTGGCGATTTCTGACACAACTTTGCTTAAGATAAGGGAGAAGAGCAGAGGACCATGAGGATCACCCTGCCGAACCCCTTGTTCCGAATGTAAGCTGCCCAAAGGATGCCACAGAATGGGATGCTGACTGTAACACCAGATGGCCCAAGGGAGCAGCTCAGGAAAGTGTTTGCTGCACTCTGAGAGGATTGCCTCCCGTGAGACTATATTGAATGCGTTTCTCATGCCCACCTTAAGGACAACGAAGTCATCATCTAGCCAATACTTATTAACACATGCTCTCAAGCCATGGGCAATCTTCTCTGCACCATTGCTGCAAGCAACACCAAACTGATGTGGTTTTAAAAAATTCTGCTGCCTTCCCTTTCACTGCCGCACAAAAGCATTTGCTGGTCAGGCGACGTAGCTTTCACCTACAGCAATAGGTCTGACATCAAGGGGACTACCAGATTTAGACTTTTTAAGGGCAGTTAAACTGCCACCAGCAAGAAAATTGGAAACCTCAGATGGAGCTCTGCCAGCTGCAAGGAGGTTGATGACAGCCCTCAGAGACTGAAGGACGGGTGTCTGAAGGGGCACCTCTGATGCATCAATGATGTGTTGATTGCGAAGCTCTGATGGTCCAGCTGATGTTAGCTTTGGAAAAGATCTGAGGACAGCCATGAGATTAAGGTCATGAAGGATCACAGTGTCCATAGATGGTAAGGTGAGAACAGAAGGACAAGGACACTCAGGATGTTTAGTTTCTAAAATTTTCCATGTTTCACCATTGTTAGGTGCTAACCCAGGTGACACCAGTACTTGGCATGCCTTACCAAAGAGACCATCCTGTGCTAAGGATATTGCTGAGTTGAGTTGACCCTCTTCTTCACTGTATCATCTAAGGGTAAATTATTTTTAATACTTAGTTTTAGCTTCTATATTTAAACTACATGCACAGCATAATGTTACATCAGACAAGTATGCAAATCAAATAATCAAGCACAAAAGCAGCAGCATAAAGTACATATAGTAAAGTCAGTCAGACGGTCACATATTTCATTATGTCGCTGCTTTTAGTCAGATATGTTGCAGGTTTTTTGTTTCTTGAGGAAGCTTGAACACAAATTCTTGAAGAAATAGACAAACCTCTTAAAGTGACTTGCTATACTTTAAATTGAATACATAGTGAGAAGCAAACCACAAGCACATCCCCTTGACAAATGTTGATGTTTTACACAAGATGATGCCTTCAACGATGATGTAAAAGGATGACTCTCCAAATGCTGCAAACCATGGAGCTGTCATCTTAGCCTGACGAGCTACAAGCTCATCAGGGTTATCTGTTACCTACAATATGATAAAGGGACCCTCACCTCCACGTTGTTATATTGCCATAACACGGTGATTTATTTCCATGTATGTCAACAAAAGAATGATGACCTGTCAGGAGTCATATATGTTCCTATAACTAATTGTGCACTAATCCCTTTGAACTTATATGAATATGACAAATGCAAGTAATCTTGCATTGCTTTTTCGCAATGTGCTAATTGCATGTTACCATACACAGTAATTTTGCCGCCAACTGACGAGTGATGCCTAATGACATCCTCCTGGTGGTAAATTCATCTACTGTGGTGTGCAGAAAATAAACTTCTGCCAGTTAACATCCTTTTTACATTTGATGGTGCATTCTCGTTGTACAGGTCCAGAAATTGCCATACAAGCTATACTTATTTTTCTCTGGTCACAAATCAGAGTGTCAAAATGAAGCAACGATTGAGATATGCAGGAGAGCGTATTGAATTGCTTCACTTTGATGCTCTGAATTGGGACTAGAGAAAATAATTGTTGCTTAGCAATTTTGGGCCAAGCTCCAAAGGACCTGTACATTAAGCATGCATGCACCATCAAATTTAAAAGGTATGTAAACTTGCAAAACTTTATTTTCTGCACACCATGGTAGACAATTGTACCCCATGCAGGAAGACACCTGGTACATTGTTTAACACAATCATGCGTAGGTATACAACATTCTAGATTACGCTTCACAAACAGTTAGGTATTATGTACATTTGCAATACCTATACCTTGCATTTCTCAGATGCTAAGGCAATAGGATCTTCCTTGAATTTTGTGCCGTTCTTTCCAAGATGTGTTACCAGTAGAGTGAAGGCGCAGAGGTCATCCTCCTCATCATCTGCAAAAATAAGAACTGGTTAGTGTGTGTAAGCACAAATACACGTTCACACTGCAACTATGCTGACGGCCCATAAAGGCCAATAGTGGTCCATACATGTGAGCAAACACATATCAAACGACATGCAAAATTGTAAGTTGCGTACCTTTGTGAACATCTCTAATTGCTTTCAAAGTATCGCTGTACTTTCCTGTCAAAGATTCAGAGAATTTAAGGACAGCTGGAACAATTTTCCTCCACTTCTTCATAGCCTTCTTAATCAAGTCTTTATTGTTAGTGATCAGGTCCAGCTCAAACTCAAGCTGCAAAATAGAAGAAATTTGACCACACATTATGTATAGAATCCAGACACCTTTGAACCAATGTCTTTCATGAAAGGATACTTCTTACTAGTTTGTTTGCAACAACAGATGCAAATGTTGAATTTGGCTTGGGATCTATAGCAAACATTTGGGTTACTAAATCCCTCACAATCTTATTTCGTCTGGAAGTGTCTATTTGTAATAGCCACTCTTCATCTGTCTTTTTTCGAAGACGTTGCATAATTGAAGGTCTCCAGGTGTCTGGAATTTGGAACATACTATAGACTGCTTCTTTACTAGTGAAGAAGGCAATGATAAAGATACAGCATCGTCTGAAGCAGTTCCAGGAGAGATTGGTTCAGGAGTACCTGTGTCTGACAAATTTGGTGAGAATAAACCATTTGCATGACTTGTTGAAGGGGAGGATGGCCTTGGAGGTGAGGTCACTGAGGTCTCCACACTAGAAAAAATCTGTACATCTAACATCAAACATAATGGATGCAATTAAACAATTACAAAGGCAAGAATATTATTAGTGGTTTGTTGAAGTATCTATGCCACACATTTGCTCTTGAAATCTAGGTTCCCCCTTCCGACAAATGTCAACTGCCAATTAAGTGGGCTTGAAAATGGATTAGCAATATAAAGGTGCCTGAAGTTCCTTCAAATATGTACTTTGCTCTTATACAAACTCTCTGACATTCCTATTAGAAATGGTCGCTTACACAGCTTCCTCATCTCTTTGACCACATTCTTTTTACTTGTAAATCATAAATTGTAATTAGAGCACACAATTTATTTACTATTCTATGTATACTAGGAATCAGTAGCATGCAGCTCATCAGTGTGACTTGAAGCAGATAATCACAAACAACTTCAGTAACAGTTACAACTATTTAAAGATACAATAAAGCAAGCACACTTGTGATTAATATATTGACACGGATATAGTAAGCGTGAGTCATAGACTGACACTTGAAGTCACTAGTAATGAGAAGGGAGATGCCCATGTGAACAGCATTGAGAAGGTTGAAGTATTCCTTATTATGCAATAAGGGCGAGGTACATGTTAAGGGAGATTGCGTGCATAAGATAAAGCAGTGATGGCTGAAGTTGTGGCAAAGAGACGTGTTGAGTGGTACAGATTGTGTGGTATTTTTAACCTCTTTATTATTGCACGTCCGGACTGAACCCATTGGCCAAGGTTTGAGGTGTAACTGGCACGCATGCACGCATGGTGTTTGGTGTGTTGATATGGCACCACCCACTTGCACCGTGCCATATCCCGCCCAGAATTCACATCGTCGATAGAGAAAAGGGAGTTTTAAAAATCTCACTGGCAGCTGAACGTACTAATGCACACGCCCAAGCCTTGCACATGCGCACTATAACTAACCATTACATCCTTAATGACATGCAGCAGGCAGCTAGTTAACTCAGTTTAAGTACCTTAAACTATATTAAGAATGCAGGTGTGGCACGGTTATTGGGTAGAGACTGACAAAATGTGGGTTGCCATGGTTGCCACACATTGAGCAGTGACATGTGGGTTACTATGGTTACTATACAGGCTTAGTTACCTCTCTGATATACATCACTGTGGATGCCATGGTTACGACACCTTGGAGCTGATGACTGTTGTGACTACCTCACCAACACATCACTGGTTGCTATGGTCACACACATGGAGCTAATGACCTACACCACTGTGGATAGGCTAATTTGACTACCTTTGCAGGCAATAAAACATGGTCTACCCTGCAAACACGTAGAACTGTGGGGTCTATGAAGTCTACTATGATAAACAAACACACAGAATGAATTTTGGGATTGTCTTCATAGTAAACAGTTGTGTATGTACTAAACAGTAATGTGTACTGCGCAATAACATTACCTTTGATCAAGTGGGTAATGTGCTCTGTAAGCTGCAATCAAGAACATGGGCTATACTTCAATTTCACATTCTCTTACTATAGTGTACTTCGTTATGTACTTGAGCATAAATTCCACGTACATGTAAATATTTAACGTCCATCGTTGTAAACGCTTGATTCTACACTATGGCAATAACTACTTGGAAGGTAAACAAGTAAGCTTAACTGAGCGGTACTTAGTAAGGTTAGTTGGTTTCGCTTGGGCGTATAACTCATTTCAAAACCAACCGATTACACGGAAATCACCTTTCCAACCTTATATACGCGGATCGCGAGCCGTTTCTGGCTGCGTGCAAATGACGCGTTTATTAATTAAATGCAGGATCTCACTCTTTAGTCCTGTAAATACTTGCCTAAACTGACATTGATTAGTTATACCATTTATCTAACACATATACGCTTACCGAGTGCTTCGACCGGTGCAGCTTCTTAATGACGCCAATCCTTTGTCCCAGTGTTCTCAATTCCTGGTCATTAAGTTCCAGAAAAGATTGCCCATCTACCGGTATATCCTCGTCTGCATAATCATAGTTATAGCAAGCTCATAAAATAAAATTACACACCAAACATATCGAACAAGCCCTTCGTAACTGTCTAAGCATGAATATTAATTATAATGTATGCGTATTTGTACAGCAGAGTGGCTTTAACTACCTTCAAATTTTATGCAGACACTGCCGTCCATGCCATTATCTTTAAGGTAGGCAGATAACTCCCCAACAGTTTTTTTCTCGAACTGTTTTTTCGTGATGGCGCTGTATCATCCATTACCAGTGATCGCACTACAAAACTGCTTCAAATAGATAGAACACAAAGGAAATTGACAATATCAATTTACTACAGGACCCACTACCACGTGAGGTGGGCTTTATTAAAAAAAAAATTGTTGTTGAAACAGTTATTAACAGTACTACCATTTTACTAATAAACTTTAAAATGGGTGCAATAGATTCCTTAGCGTGCATGCACTTTGTGCTACAGTTTGTTTCCTACTCTCAAGTTGCACATAAGCCATCTTCGACTTGTTCACCAGGCGGATCCTATTATAACTTATGTACATAACTGTAACAGGGAATTGTAAATACATGTTGTATCACTAGTAATTGTTTTGAATGTATTCCCCTTAAGATGTTCCTAATCTAAATGCATTGGTTCTACAAACCATTATTAAAACTATATAAGTTTTTAGCAGTTCCAATCTATTTGAAAACTAGTCATTTCAACAGTACAAAAATTACGTCAATGTCACTAAAGTGTAGTTTAAACAAGCATATTCAATGTAAAAGTAACATTATACAATAGATACAACTAGCAACTGTAGTTTTAACCAATGATAGTTGTTTATGTTTTTTGAAAGTCAAAATGGTCAACAATGTTCTTGTTATTTCCATCTAGCATTTGTTATTTCAACAACAAAAAATTCTAGTGTACTGTGTAAGTCTTCCAAGGAAGAGTTATCACCCTCAATTACAACTTGTGTCTGAAGAGGCTGTTCAGGCTCATCACACGACTATGACAAAACCCTAATGTCTTGCGAGAATATGACAAGATCATCAAGGGTCAAATCAGTCAAGGAATTGTAGAAGTGGTGGAAGATCCATGGCGTATGAACACTAACAAGCTGCACTATCTATCACACCATGGCGTCATTCGAGAGGACAATTTAACCATGAAGCTCAGAGTCGTCTACGACGCTTCTGCCAAGAACAATGGACCTTCCGTCAATGATTGTCTATACACTGGGCCTTCCTTCTGTGAAAGGATCACGGACATCCTTTTCAGATTTCGGTTGTATCCTGTAGCATTGGTGGCTGACATAGAGAGGGCCTTTCTGATGATTTCTATTGCAGAGGAAGACCGAGATGTTCTCAGATTCCCGGCTTGAAGGACCATGTACGAACAGCGCTTGCCGCGGATATCACGAAGGGGCGAACACTCGAACTAGCAACGATCTAGTTCTCAATTAATCACGTGCAATACAGCAATTACATCACACAATTACATTATATTACGTACACTGTAACTAAACAATTAACAATCCAACAGGAACAATAACCATGTAAGGCTGTGAGGGGTGTTGTACATTCTTACCTCTCAAACCTATGTTCACATACGTCGTGTGAAAGGCAACTAATTAACGTCTCCGCGCGCATGAACGACAATGAGCAAGCACGCACAACTCGGGATCAGCGACAAAGTTCAGAGTATCCACCTCCAGACCTGGATATCGAGGAGCAGGTGGAGCTCGATATCCTCCGTACCCACGAGCCCATTAACTGTAAATGAAATACATGTGTATAGTTATAAATTGTTATTGTTTAAATTGTGCAATATTTTATTGGTACACCGACACCAAAATTGCATGGCCACAAGATTCTACAATAAATATGTCATGATCGCGCAAGTAGACGTTCTTGCTACCTGGGTCTATAAGTTTGAAGTAATAAATAAGTAATAAAAACATTCTCTTAGTTTACGATAAGGTTGGTGGTACATGTAGGAATCAAAGGAGATGGTGATGTAAGGAACAACAGGAAATTCAATATAATCAGCGCTCTTTAAAACCGTTCCTATCCCGAGTAGAAAGTAGACGTGTAAAGACGGAGGATGATCTGGGAACAAGAACAGCACGAGCACGGTCTGGGAACTTGGACAAGCATAAAAATGACTGCCTTGCCTTCTGGTTCGATACCAACTGTCACAGGGCCGTCGCCGCCATAATAGACGACTCTGAATTGAAACTAAATGACGTGACGCGGAAGTTATAGCACTGCAACTCCATAAGCTCATCCATCGTGGTCTGGGGCGGAGCCCCAGCCGCTGTGGCATTCCGGATTTTCGAAGTCCAATCAGCACATATATTCATTACACATGCATATGCGTGCTTGAGAAATGGCATGGTACAAATTAGTCTCGTCCCCAGACCCAGATTCCCAACAGCTGCGGGTGGATTACATCACCGCTACGTAGAAAGTGGGTCTGGGAAATAAGAACGACGCACTTGTTCCGAGCGTCCTTCAATGTTTATGTCCAAAAATAGTACGGCAATCTAAATTTAGAACTAATCTCGCACAATTAGACCGCAATAAGCGCTATCATTTCCGCATATTACTACGCGTGTTATCTATCGTTGCAAGATATGCTTTTGGCCGTGCTGCTTCGGAGGACTGGGTGTGCTCTCCTCTCCCTTTTTCAGGCAGGGTATTGCAGAACTAGCTTGTAAGCAAGGCAAAAACTCCGATGAAGTTAAAGAGTTCTCGGAAGGTTACGCCTGTATTAGCTGTTTTCGAGCAGTCAGCAGATATGTAATGCAGCTTGTGAACAAGCTTTCTGTATCACAGCCCGTGAAAGTGTTTGGAGAAGACAGCTGAAACAGTGTGTCACTTTAACCTTTCCAACTCCTCCAAGTGCAATAACGAACAGCTCCATGACAACATTTTATTACCTCTATGCATAACCCACACATTCACACACACACACACACACACACACACACACACACACACACACACACACACACACACACACACACACACACACACACACACACACACACACACACACACACACACACACACACACACACACACACACACACACACACACACACACACACACACACACACACACACAGAGTTAAGGCTGCACACATATTGTGCCTACACACAACCTTTTCCTCCCTCTGATGCAGTCTGGGGATGTGATTCCTTATATCCATATCAGGCTCAGGGACTGGCATTATCTCTTCATGTGAAGAGGCCGACTAAATAGGATTACAGGATGGCACACTATGCTTATGACCATAGCAGCACAACACACACTACCATCTCGCTTAATACACCTTTCTCTCATAGGTTCCATCTGCTTCACTGCTCGCTTGGAAAGCTGTGAACGTTTCTTAATTCAGTCTATAGAGGGTTGTGAGAGGCAGGGTGAATTCCTTGGGTGTGGCCAGTCCATAGGTCTGCTGAGATCGCTCCAGTTATGGCATTCCTCAGGGGAGAAAATGGCCATGTATTGTATAAACCAATCACATGGGTGCAAACCACTCACATGTAACCATTTATATGGTGCAAAGTATGGCACCGAAGGCACCCTTCTCCACGTTGTGCGTCCACAATGGCACCCTTCTCCACGTTCTGTGCCCACAATGGCATCCTTGTCCACGTTGTGCGCCCACAATGGCTGTCCACGTTGTACGCCCACAATGGCTGTCCACGTTGTGCGCCCACAATGGCTGTCCACGTTGTGCGCCCACAATGGCTGTCCACGTTGTGCGCCCACAATGGCATCCTTGTCCACGTTGTGCGCCCACAATGGCGCCCTTGTCCATGTTGTGCGCCAGCCTAGCTCATCCTAGCCTTTGAACCGCACGCAAAAAACCTCCTCAATACGTGTATCTTGCTCGCACATTCCCACTTCGATGCTTGAAATCAGGTAATCAGCAACTTGCATGGATTGTTTAGGTTACGTCAGCGTCATTACGTATATACACATCCGTCTCAATGTTTTGGGACGCTCGGAACAAGTGCGTCGTTCTTATTTCCCAGACCCACTTTTCACGTAGCGGACAGAAATTTGTACAGGAGGACACCAGACCCACTTTCCACGTAGCGGTGATGTAATCCACCCGCAGCTGTTGGGAATCTGGGTCTGGGGACGAGACTATGGTACAATGACGTTATACTATGGGGACACTATCCATTCTCGGTACACGAGTTATACGCGATCTCGTTTATAAGATGTTATCAACGAAATAGTGCAAATGCTTTGCTAAAACACATTCACAGACCCTTGGCGATCTAAAGAGGAGGTTAGCTTTGAGTATCGGTGTTCCATGTATCTTGTGTGGTAAATATGTATACTTGAATTATCTTTGTTCAAACAGTAAGTAGATTCCATATAGGCCGTGTTATGAATGATTGGCTTTCCTCGGCCAACTTGATCATACTAGTTCGTACACCGCGCTAATAAGTTTGCAGTGTATGTCACTAAAGAGAACAGAATGACGTAATTAATGACTGTTTAAGTAGATATATCGAGCTGAATCGGCTATACCATTCGATATTCACAATCATACCTGAGCGATAATCAGCCCTACTCCTCAAGGTGTCATACGCCCAAGAGAACGGCGCTGCGACGACTACTGATAGTGGTGGAAAGTTATTAGTTTCGAAATCAGCGACGTACGTATGTGCGATGACATAGCGATGGAACGTACGTTGAAAAAGAACGACCAAAATGCTCCAACCGCACGACGTCGATGTGACCCCGCAAGTAAAGATTTCTTGAACGATATTTATTCAGCTGCGCTAAGCGAAGATGAGGAGGATGTACAGAAATGATAAATGATTTTAAATCTCACTTTGGTAAAATCAGCGGGAACACGATCCTACATGCAGCTTGTTCCAAGGGCCACACCTCCCTGGTGCGACTGCTAATCACCAAGTACAACAGTGACCTCAATGCTCGTGATAATAATGGTGACACACCCCTCACATGTGCCGGTTTAGGTGGTAGTGTGGAGTGTGTGGAGCTACTGATCAATGAGTTTCACTGTGACCTCAACACAAAAGGTTCTTATGGTAGGAGTATACTGCATAAGGCTTGTTACAAAGGCCACACATCCCTGGTGAGACTGCTGGTCACCAGGTATAGCTGTGACCTCTATGCTCGTGATTCAAATGGTGACACACCCTTTACATGTGCTGGTTTAGGTGGTAGTGGGGAGTGTGTGGAGGTATTAATCAATGAGTTTCATTGTAACATCAACACAACAGATTCAGAGGGTAAAAATATTCTACACAATGCTTGTTTGAATGGCCACACATCCCTAGTGAGACTGCTGGTCACAAAATACAGCTGTGACCTCAATGCTTGTGACTCAAATGGTGACATACCCTTCACATGTGCTGGTTTAAGTGGTAGCATGGAGTGTGTGGAGGTATTAATCAATGAGTTTCACTGTGACATCCACACAATGGACTCAGGGGGTAAAAATATTCTACACAAAGCTTGTTTAAATGGCCACACCTGTCTGGTGAGACTGCTGGTCACCAAGTACAACTGTCACCTCAACACTTGTGATTCAAATGGTGACACACCCTTCACATGTGCTGGTTTTAGTGGCAGTCTGGAGTGTGTAGAGCTATTGATCAATGAGTTTCACTGTGACATCAACACAAAAGGTTCCATTGGTAGAACCATTCTGCATAATGCATGTTCCAAAGGTCACACCTCCCTGGTGAGACTGCTGGTCACGAAGTACAGCTCTGACCTCAATGCTCGTGATTCAAAAGGTGACACACCCCTTACATGTGCTGGCTTCGGAGGTAGTGTGGAGTGTGTGGACTTATTGATCAGTGAGTTTCACAGTGACATCAACACAAAAAGCTCTTATGGTAGAACTATACTGCATAATGCTTGTTACAAGGGCCACACCTCACTGGTGAGACTGCTGGTCACCAAGTACAGCTGTGACCTCAATGCTCGTGATTCAAATGGTGACACACCCCTCACATGTGCTGGATTTAGTGGTAGTGTGGAGTGTGTGGAGCTTTTGATCAATGAGTTTCACTGTGACATCAACACAAAAAGCTCTTATGGTAGAACTATACTCCATAATGCTTGTTACAAGGGCCACATCTCCCTGGTAAGACTGCTGGTCACCAAGTATAGCTGTGATCTCAATGCTCGTGATTCAAATGGTGACACACCATTCACATGTGCTGGTTTTGGTGGTAATGTGGAGTGTGTGGAGCTTTTGATCAATGAGTTTCACTGTGACATCAACACAAAAAGCTCTTATGGTAGAACTATACTGCATTATGCTTGTTCCAAAGGCCACACCTCCCTGGTGAGGCTGCTGGTCACCAAGTACAGCTGTGATCTCAATGCTCGTGATACAAATGGTGACACACCCTTCATATGTGCTGGTTTAGGCGGAAGTAGTGTGGAGTGTGTGAAAGTATTGATCAATGAGTTTCACTGTGATATCAACACAAAAGGCTTCAATGGTAGAACCATACTGCATAACGCATGTTCCAAGGGCCATACCTCCCTGGTGAGACTCCTGGTCACCAAGTACCGCTGTGACTTCAATGCTCAAGATAGTGATGGTGACACACCCTTCACATGTGCTGGTTTATGTGGCAGTAGTGTGGAGTGTGTGGAGGTATTGATCAATGAGTTTCACTGTGACATCAACATGAAGGACTTCAATGGCCAAACTATTTTGCATAAGGCATACGTCAATGGACACATCAGTCTGTTAAGATTGCTAGTTGCCAAGTATGGATATGACCTCACTGTTTGTGAAAGATATGAATGTGTGGCTTCAAAGGATGACCTGAATGAGATCAATAAGTTGAAGAAACGTTGGAATGGTAGGTCTGGGCCTGGGGAGGGGCCGTATAAGTCAGTATGCCCTATTTTATTATAGTGTGGAACTTTGAGTCCGTCACCATAGAAAAAATTGGTAAGTAACATCTCTAACTGCGTGCATCACTTATGTCCATGAATGAGCACATATTCCACTCAGCAGCTAGTTGCTCACTAAAGCATTTGACTTTTGTTACCCAGCCTGTGACACTTCTGATCAACTGGTCCATTTTTTTCATATCTCTCAGGGCCAGATGACCTTGAAGGTGTGGACAGGGTCACCAGGTCTATTAGGCACACTTGGTATGATTTTGGAGCCTTCATTGGTGTGAAGATTTCACACCTGGAGGACCTGAAGGTGCTGCCTTCGGGTCAGTTGAGCAGGATCATGAGGTGGTGGGTTGGTGGGGACACTGACAAGTTTGACTACTTCATGGAGCCAAGGTGGAACACATTGGTGAAGGCAATTGCCCATCCTGCTGGAGGGAACAGTGCCTCTGTTGCTGAAGATATAGCTCTGTCTCACCAAGTCACTGAAGGTATCAGAAATGATTATAATTTATAGTTGGTAAAGGAAATTAAAGCAATGGACGTAAATGTAATAGATAGAACATAAGAGGGGACAGAGATATTAGCATATACACAGTGGGACAGCTAGCTGAAACATACCATTATATTCACTGTTCCATTCATCATTGTTATCATTCCTGTGCATTTGAATGTTCCATAGACATCAGCCCATGGTTGGGAAATGGCAGACCAGAGGTGGAGAATGCTAGACCAAAACTTAAGGATCTTCAGTTACTACAGTTTTTTAAATGGCAAGGTGTTGGTTTGGAGTTGGGTTTGGAAGACATAACACTACGAATGATTGAACATAACCATCCTCGAGATCTGAATGGTGCAATAGTTGAAATGTTGTGCACATGGCTTGCTCAAGACAGTGATGCTACATTTGGAAAACTATCCAGAGCTCTTGTAGCAGTCGGTGAAGAGTGCTGTGCCCAGCAGTTAGCAGATAAGAAAGGTGAGAGTTGAGTAAGGCTGCTGCACAAAATTAAATTGGAACACGTAATTTCAAGTTCTCTGATTGTTTAATTTTTATGATGCTTAGTATTATACTTTGTAATTTACTTCAATTCCTCATTTCATTCTGTCATAACAAATAATTGGAAACGTTTTTCAACTGGCCCATGGAACGAAATTGGGACAAGAGAAAGAAGTAATTATAAATTCAGTACTCATTTAAAATGTAATGTGCAATTCTATTAGCGTAAAGATAAGTACATTGGTTTTGCAAAATCACCAACTCTGACAACATGATTAATGTTTTCCGAATTGCCTTGCCTTTTTTTTTGGTTGGGGAGCTACGTTAGCATCTCTAATTAGTGCAATTGTGATCACAACAACAGGGTTCAGCTTAAATGACATCACCAGTATCCAAGTAACAGAGAGTACAGAATCTATCACTGGTAAGATAACCAACTGCCCAGAATGTACAACATGTACGCTATATGTGCACACTATGGTTACCAGGCCAACGAGTTCCGTGGCCATGTTATGCAGGATTAGATATCCCTGGCATGCACTGGTCATGTGTTTGTCATGGCTGTTCTACTTTGCATGGTATGGTGTATGCCATTCATAGGCATAGAAAATTATCTTAAGAGGGGTGGGGGGGGGGGGGGGGGGCTGTGTGTAGCATGTGCAGCTTGATTAGCTGGAACATACTTCATGTATGATATCATTTTCCAAACATTATATCATTCATTTCATGCATTGTTGAGACAAAACTCATCATACTGATTGATAAAAAATATAACACACTTGTATATTTTATGTATGTGTATGATGGGAAGAGGGCAGGGGGGATGCCACCTATAGTGTTTAATATCACATGTGCATTTGAGTGTGGGGGTAGAATCATATTCATAACCATTTTTATCATACATGTGTATGGTTGTGCAGAGTCCATAAATTAACTGATGATGATTTGAATTTATCCCCCTCACACCATCCCTAACTCTGAAGTCCCCATACCTGGGTATCCTGTCAAACCTAACCCCCAAGTCAACTACCAAGGTATCCTCTCATGCCTAACCCCCAAGTCCCCCTCTCATACCTGAACCAACATCCCCCTACCTAGATATCCTCACATGGGTTGACATAGACTTCCTCAAAGCTTTTGTGATGGATGTGAAGCCAGACCTGGTCGAAGGCCACACACCCTGCATTCTGGCTTACATGATCTTCATGTACCTGTTGCATTCTGATCACTGCCAAAAGAAGAAACAAGCCATCAGCTTCATCCAGAAAGTAATCAAGGAAATTAAGCATGTCACCAAAGTGAGTTTAAATGACCAAGGAGGTGTATGCAAGGTGTGAGGAGGTGTGTGGAAGTGGGGAGTGAAGATGGGGGGGGGGGTCCAAAGTTCCTTATATGGCACTGGTCCATGTTCTGTGCCCAGCGAGATCAGAAGGACCTGCGAATATTGGCCTTTTGGTTGGCCAACACAACAGCTCTGTCACTCCATCTGAGGCAGTACACAGGGGACAACCAGGTGAGGGCTGTGATCATTACTTGTATCATGATTCATGAAACATCACTCATAACATTACATCAGCACTCAACATAACTACAGAAGTCATGAATTCTCTCATTTTTGTACCTTTTTTAAAACACCACTATATCAATGATAACCATGTCACATAATGACTTACCACTATTGGTTATTCACTCCACCTCCAGACTATAACAGCCAAGAACAGTTTGACAAACTTTAATGAGTTCACAAATTATCACCATGAGCTTAATAACCTGGCTACTAAGATGTACATTTGTATTATTAGGCTGTCCCAGAAGAGGATCGAGTCATTGATTGGTGAGTGAGTGTAGGATAGAGAGGATCGAGTCATTGATTGGTGAGTGAGTGTAGGATGTTAAGTGAAAGAAATCAAACACTTAACCTTAATGCTAAGGTGTTCAACAGCTGTATTAAGCAGTGTGTATCAACCCCCTAGGGTTGCATTATAATGCGCCATCAATTATTGGTTATGCACATTAATACCTAAGGGACAGTGGTTAATGCATGTGATCATGGACATGGTTAATATGTGTGATCATTGACATGGTTAATACATGTGATCATTGACATGGTTAATACATGTGATCATGGACATGCTAATACATGTGATCATGGACATGGTTAATTCATGTGATCAGAGACATGAATGGTTAATAAATGACATGTGATCATGGACATGGTCTGTATCCCCAATGCAGTTCCCTGTATGCTGGAGTATGAAGGCCTTGTAATGAGTATGGATGACAGCATGAACAGGAACACCAAGGGGAAGGCCAGTGTCCACAAGATGACTGCTATGCATCTGGTGAACACACTGGAGGAGATTCTTGGCATATTGGAACAGGCACATGTAGACCACAGCCTTGTAATACAGGTGTTAAAACAGGTTTGTGTGTGTGTGTGTGTGTGTGTGTGTGTGTGTGTGTGTGTGTGTGTGTGTGTGTGTGTGTGTGTGTGTGTGTGTGTGTGTGTGTGTATGTAATGTGCATGTATTATTTTGCCCTCCCTAGTTTTACATATTCCTCCCCAGCTCTTCTATTACATCAATGGGTACATGCTCAACACCATTTTACTTAGGAGGGAGATGTGTCATTGGGAACGCGGCTTTCAGATATAGTCAGTCATATGTTTAGCCTGTCTCCATGGTGATGTATTATGTTTCTGCTGCCCACCCCTCACAGTTATAACCTAAGTCTAATAGAGGAATGGTATATGAAGAGGGGACTGGCAGTGAGTGGTGTGTTAGCTGAGTTCAGTCCTGTGCACCAGACATGTAAGCTACTTCAGATGAACAAGACCAATGATGTCATGGAGATTACTTCCATCTCTCCCTCACTTACCCCAAGACAGGTATGGATTGAGGAGGAGGATAAATTGTCAGCAAAGGATAGAGGGGTGGGGAAGGAAGGATTGAATAATTTTACAATTATTGCTCTTAGTAATGGAAGCATCTCACACCCGTTCACTTTCCCTCTAACTTCCCCTTATCTCTCCTATCATCCCTCCTCCTCCTTCACTCACACCCTCCTGTAGATCCATAAAATTTTGACCCAGTATGTCAATGACCTTGAAGCTCCTGTCCCAGATTATGTACTACAGGAGATAGTCGGGATGACAGAGGGCCATATTCAGCTGGAGGTTAATCTTGAAGACATGTACCCTGTCACCCTTCCCACCACTTCAGTGAATGTTAACTTTCAGGAGATAACCCTGCCTCCAAATTTGAAACCAAACTTCCTGACAAAGATATAGTTGCATTGCGTAGATACGTAGTAGCTTTAGGGACATGTGTTTTCAATTAGATTTTTCAATTTTGTAGTGCCATTTTACTGTGAGGATGATAGTCAGTAGTCCATGTGTGATATGAAATTACAAATTGCTTGAACACAAACCTAAAAATGCACAGAGCTGGGTTTCTTCAATATTCCTCCTTGTTTCAGATGACAGCAGGCAAAGATTGTCACTCCTTTTCCACCCCTCCCACCTTCTCCCTCCCAGGTCATTGACATGTTTTATTTCATTGTGGCTGGTATGGGTGCGGTTTTTCTTGCCCAGACCCAGTCATTGGAGCGCGCAAAAGA
The DNA here is from genome assembly GCA_963681505.1 of Eunapius fragilis. Classification (NCBI taxonomy): domain Eukaryota; kingdom Metazoa; phylum Porifera; class Demospongiae; order Spongillida; family Spongillidae; genus Eunapius; species Eunapius fragilis. The sequence goes on along the minus strand of OY811975.1, from coordinate 5,112,763 downwards.
CTATTTGGAAGGTGCTATGGTTCCCACAGAGCAAGTTAGTCCATGCTTACAGGTTATACTGCTCCACATGGATGTCTGAGAAGAGCTGTAACTGGAGAAAGGTGAGTATAACCAATGCAAGATTGTATGATGGTGTTCACGAATAATTGCAACACTATTAAACGGGAATAACTTTTGATATGAAATGATTTTTGAATCTTATTTGTCAGGTTTCTGTAAACATGTAGACAAAAATTTAACTAATCTGATTAGTAAACTCCCTTATAAATACAACTTATCTCTTGATAGAACATCACACTAAGCCCTTTAACTCTGCTCCAGCCCTATGACCCTCTAGTCTTGTGATAGCTAGACGCATAATGTTTCAGTAAACATATTTTTGGCAGCGTTGCCGCGATAAGGAAACGATCACGGTATTGCCTGCACCGCATCCAGCATCGATAATCGACGATATGTAAAATTAGATATAGACAAGAATCATCGATAACATACTTCCTCATGATCACGTGCTCACATATTAAGAAATGGATTTTACTTCTAGTCCCATCACTAGCTAGTACGGCAGCGAGGAAACACATAGTAGGGTCTGGATAAACTTCAGCTTGGAGAGGCAGCCTTCATTAAAAGAAACGTTTCCGCCGCGGAATGCAAGTATTGTTCAAAATATATGTCTCGTTCATGTGGCAATACGACCAACATGACTCGACACATTCAAAGGGAGCACGGAGAGTTGTGCGTAATATAAGGTTACTTTTTGAACAAGGATAAAATTCTACTGACAGGGAGGAACTTTCAAAGCAAATAGCCTCGTTATTGTTAGTCTCGTACCCAGACCCACCCTTACGTAAGCATTATCGCATAATGTATAATACTACGTAGAGAGGGTCTGGCCAATAGGTCGAAGAAAGTTGTTCCTGGAATGGCTAGATGTGACATAATACTTGTGACGTATAACATTTTTGTGTCGTCACGAATTTGTGGAATTTAATCAATTATGAACCGCTGAGCTCGGCCGTTTTAGAAGCCAAGAACAGACGGCTTCTTGAAAGCGCGTCATCAAAACTTTGCAGGGATGGTATTGTTGCTCTTGGCTATGGGATCACTGTCGATCACATCAGCTTTGAACACGAGTTCAGCTCTGGATATTTCTGCAGAAAATGTTTTGTAACGATAGAAAAGTATCAGGCTTTGAAATGTCAGTTCATTGATGTAGAAACTGATTTACAAAGATTTCCTTTTTTTGTTTTAGGTATACTCAAGGTTACAAAAGCTTGGTATGTGTCTCTCTGATGAGGCTACCAGACAGATCATCCACAAGCTTGGAATGAACCATGACAGTAGAGTTCATGAGTGGATAGAAGTCTTAAAACAACAACTTCATCCAATTATGTAATCTACATGAACTGTTAATTCCCACCTATAGCAAGTGCATGCAGTAGAAGGGGGTAAGGCAGAGCACCTTGTGAGACCACAGGCCCAAATGGCTATTTTTAGCTAAGGGAGGCAAGAGCCGACCGTCAAGCCCTAGGCTAGCAGTGGAGTGAATGGGGTGCAGGCTGTATGAGTAGCCTTCGGTAGGGTGCAGGCTGTATGCGTAGCCTTAGGTAGGGTGCAGGCTGTATGCGTAGCCTTAGGTAGGGTGCAGACTGTATGAGTAGCCTTAGGTAGGGTGCAGGCTGTATGAGTAGCCTTAGGTAGGGTGCAGACTGTATGAGTAGCCTTAGGTAGGGTGCAGGCTGTATGCATAGCCTTAGGTAGGGTGCAGGCTGTATGCGTAGCCTTAGGTAGGGTACAGGCTGTATGTGTAGCCTTAGGTAGGGTGCAGACTGTATGAGTAGCCTTAGGTAGGGCGCAGGCTGTATGAGTAGCCTTAGGTAGGGTGCAGGCTGTATATGCGTAGCCTTAGGTAGGGTGCAGACTGCCATTGTGGGGTGAATAGGGTGCGGGCCATATAGTACTGTAGAGGCCAGCAGAGGTTGTTGCCTTAGCTGTGTGATCTGGAGGGTTAGGGTAGCCATGTGTTGAGCAGTGGCCCCCCAGGGGACCACCTATGTATATTTAATGACATAGGGCATCTATAGGCGGCTTTGGAGAGTGGGGGCATCTCCAGGAGCTCTGGAGAGTGGAGGCATCCCAGGTGGCTTTGGAGAGTGGGGGCATCTACAGGTGGCTTTGGAGAGTGTGGGCATCACCAGGAGCTTTGGAGAGTGGGGGCATCACCAGGTGGTTTTGGAGAGTGGGGTCATCTACAGGACAGGTGGCTCCGGAGAGTGGGGGCATCTCCAGGGGCTCCGGAGAGTAGGGGCATCTCCAGGTGGCTCTGGAGAGTGGGGGCATCCCAGGTGGCTTTGGAGAGTGGGGGCATCTACAGGTGGCTTTGTAGAGTGTGGGCATCACCAGGGGCTTTGGAGAGTGGGGGTATCTCCAGGTGGCTCAGGAGAGTGAGGGCATCACCAGGGGCTTTGGAGAGTGGGGGCATCTACAGGTGGCTTTGTAGAGTGTGGGCATCACCAGGTGGCTTTGGAGTGTGGGGGGCATCTCCAGGTGGCTTTGGAGAGTGGGGGCATCTCCAGGTGGCTTTGGAGAGTGAGGGCATCACCAGGGGTTTGGAGAGTGGGGGCATCACCAGGTGGCTTTGGAGAGTGGGGGCATCTCCAGGTGGCTTTGGAGAGTGGGGGCATCTACAGGTGGCTTTGGAGAGTGAGGGCATCACCAGGTGGCTTTGGAGTGTGGGGGCATCTCCAGGTGGCTGAGGAGAGTAGGGGCATCACCAGGTGGCTTTGGAGAGTATGTGCATCACCAGGAGTGGGGGCATCACCAGGTGGCTTTGAGAGTGGGGGCATCTCCAGGTGGCTTTGGAGAGTGAGGGCATCACCAGGGGCTTTGGAGAGTGTGGGCATCACCAGGTGGCTCTGGAGTGTGGGGGGCATCTCCAGGTGGCTTTGGAGAGTGGGGGCATCTCCAGGTGGCTTTGGAGAGTGAGGGCATCACCAGGTGGCTTTGGAGAGTGGGGGCATCTACAGGTGGCTTTGGAGAGTGTGGGCATCACCAGGAGTGGGGGCATCACCAGGTGGCTTTGGAGAGTGGGCTTTGGAGAGTGTGGGCATCTCCAGGTGGCTTTGGAGAGTGAGGGCATCACCAGGGGCTTTGGAGAGTGGGGGCGTCACCATGGGCTTTGGAGAGTGAGGGCATAGACTGCTGACAAACTTCTTGAAGTTAGTGAAGTCACCTTTAGGAAAAATAGTACACAAATGCAAAAAAGCACTACTAGGTTACAAATTACGAACTGGTCCTACATGAGAGCTACGAGGAGAAACAACGATGGCAAGGCTACCTTCACAACCACGCAGCTCATCGAAGGCAAACGGGAAAATAGCGTAGCAAAGGGATTTGCCACTTCCCGTAGGAAGAATGATAAAGACATCGTTCCCTTGTACATAGATAGTTTAGAGATGCCTTGTATGACTCCATTGAGCTGGTTTTCACGGCATAGATAGTTTAGACATGGGCGTACGCAAGGGGGGGTCGATGGGTTCGAACGACGCCCCCTCCCCTAAGCGAGGTCACCTTCACCATTGGAATTTTTTTTTCAAATCGCGTAGTACGCTACGTACGCTAAGTACGATTGCGCTTATACGTAGTACCGGTAATGACGGCAAAATGTAACTTACTAACTTTGCCTCACGTCACAATTAAAATGCCAGGAAAAAAGGCAGGAGAAAGAAAAAAGCGGCGGCATTGTGTCAAGACATACAAGGTATACCAAGAAAGCAAAGCAGGTGGGGGTGGTTGGAGATGATAGTTTGACCGGTCCGGTTGTAGCTGGTAGGTTAGATGAGACAACGCGGCAAGCACAACAGATGATAGCGCTAGCCTGAGCGGGAGTGTTTTTGATGTGCCTTGCAATACGGTCGTTGTTGCTGATGGAAGGGAAACTGAGAATAGCCCTATTTTGTTTCCCGTACCACATAGCGATCAGAGAGATGCATCAGGGTCATTGTTGTCCAGTGAAGCGTGTGTCTATGACTTATCTGCGCATCCACCTACACCACCAGTTATTCCAATCATAACTACATCCATTGAATGTAACAGCAGAAATTGATGAGTTCAAAAATGATGTTGGACTACTTTTAATTGGTCAACAGCCACCATACGTACTCCAAGCAATGACTTTAGGCCAAAAGTATCATTTGCTTATATAAGCATCATTTTGTACCTTCTATAGACTTTTCCTGAGGAATTGAATACATGAGAGGATGTAAGCGACGTTTTAACTAACATACTGAGATATGGAAGAGGTTAATTGTCAATATGTTTGCACATATGGCACCCGAGACGCCTTGAAATGGACAATATAGTACTACGTTAGTTGATTAATTGTTCTAACAATCAATATGTCATTATTTTTTAAATCAAATGTATTCAGCTATCATTTTATGATATAGATTGATAATCCCATGTTTTAGAACCTTGATTTGATTCCTCATGGTGGATGTCTTCATGATTCATGAATGCATGCACGAGCATGTTCTAATCAGGTAACAATCCTAGCTGTGCCAATATTAGTCAATGCAAGTGTATTTATTAGATTGGTTTTCATGATGGGGTGGAAAGGTCAACAATATAGATTATGCATGGTTGTTGTAATTGATCGGTCTCCCTTAGTTATGCAACTTACTTTTTAGCGCCAATGGATATTTATTATCCTGAATAGCATCATACAAAGCATCGATGTACAAAATGGAAATAACACTCAAGTATATATTATTGTAATAAAGGTCACCTATTAAAAAAATTCGACCCCCCCTTTCCCGAAGGCTGCGTACGTCCATGTTAGACTATCTATGGTTTGAGTAACCTTGTAACGATGCCGTCTAAGTCCATATTGTATCAAGTGGGCGTAATTCAAAGTCTGGAATTCAAATAATCTACGTCACTCACATTCCAGCATTCTGATTGGACGCGCCAACATTCCGGCGCACAGAACAACTTTCTTCGACCTATTGGCCAGACCCTCTCCATACATTATGCGATAATGCTTACGTAAGGGTGGGTCTGGGTACGAGACTACGTTATTGTAGTCTGTATAAAATTACACATCTACCCTGTGAGAACAGGGAACTATCATCAGAATGTCTGGATCCACTTTAGAACTTACAGAGGTGGCATCCATCTTCAGTGAAGTTGATGTATGAATAATTTCATTTTAGGTTCCTAACAAGTTGGCCCGGCATTAGGGAACTATGGGTGGCGTTGGGTTCCCCATCCTCACATGTACTCACCTACCCTGTGAGAACTGGGAACTGTCATCAGAATGTCTTGATCCACTTTAGAACTTACAGAGGCGGCATCCATCTTCAGTGAACATGATGTGTAAATAATTTCATTTGAGGTTCCTCACAAGTTGGCCCGGCATTAGGGAACTACGCGTGGCGTTGGGTTCCCCATCCTCACATGCACACACCTACCCTGTGGGAACAGGGAACTGTCATCAGAATGTCTGGATCTGCTTTAGAAATTCCAGAGGTGGCATCCATCTTCAGTTAAGATAAAATCTGAATAATTTCATTTGGGGGTCACTCACAAGTTGGCCAGGCATTGGGGAACTACGCATGGCGTTGGGTTCCCCATCCTCACATGTACATACCTACCCTGTGCGAACAGGGAATTGTCATCAGAATGTCTGGATCTGCTTTAGAACTTACAGAGGTGGCATCCATCCCCAGTGATGAATAATGTATTTCTTCAATATGTTTGAACTGATCTGCAGGCTACCTATATATGTTCATGACAGAACAAAGGATTGTGTCATAACAACTATAGCACTGCATGAATTCAGTTCAATACACTATTTCATAAGATGAATGGTGGTTAAGAGCATGGTGCAACTCAGTCCCTCAATGTTGGAAACCAGTGGTGCATGCACTTTTCATATACATGTAAGCTGGGTGCATGTTGCCCAATCATGAAATTGATTTGATTGACAACCTGAGCTATGAATAACTGATCAATTGGTTTGGACCCGTTCTGAAAGGTCGCATACATTGGTCCAACACTAAGGATGTTTGCTACATTTTTTTAAGCATCTAGGAACTGTGAGCATAGCGTATGAGTTGCATGTTGTGTCATTTTTGATTTTTGATTCAATTCGTGTGTAGTGATGGGCGTTTTATATTATATTCTCTGAGTTTTGTGAGAGCTGAGACTTTGATGCGTTGCGTACCTACCATGTCCTAAGCATCACCGTTAGAATGGTCATATCGACAAACGTGGACCAACCTCATACAGTCATCAAATGCACACATCCGCCGCCCGCCTCTAGTGGAATGTTAACTTATTCATTGGCGGCTGAGGAATGTGCGGCTAACTTCAACGGGGTACACGTAAATGGCTGCCAAATGAAGCGTTTATTCTATTCATAAATATTCATACACAGACGTTAACGTTACCACAGATTAATAATGTCCAATACACTTTGGATTGATAACGCGCAATTAATATATAATGTTGTTTCTATGACAACGGTTACGCACAGTGAAATAATTGACTTAATGTTAGAATTGAAAACCTGGGTGATAAAAGAATAGTTTTTCGCATGTTTCTGCAGTTCGTCTACTTCTGGGATACCTTCATTTAATCATAATACTAGGCTTTTTGATCACTATTTCGAAACGCTTCGAGCGCTTGCAGACAATCATTAGAACTGCGATAAATTAAGCACAAAATTCGTTGTGCAACTTATGCAAACGATGTTATATTTCGTTGTGCCCACCCACGATAGTTAGACCAGTATCAAATAAACAATATATAACTGTTAACAACGATATGAAATCACCCGGGTTTTGCGAAAACGTAAAGAAACGCCCCCAAATTTCGGAGCGCGATGCAATAAACTACTACGGTTGCTATGACAACTATCAATTAAATTAATTTGCGAGATCATTGAACAAAGATTTGGTATAAAGAGAATAGCTACAAGAAGTACCCAAACAGAAAAGCGGCATGTTGTAATGTTTGAATTTGCAGGAAATTCAAATTTGTGTAGCCAGTCTTAACATACCTGATCACTTCACATAGTAGGTGGAAATGGTCCAAGCCTGATGGGTAGAGATTGGCTAGCCGAGTTAATTAACACTGAACTGGAAAGACATTTTCTCTCTAGGTGAACAGCAAACCATTCAGAGTGTGCTGGATCAACACAAAGCTCTCTTCAAGGAGGAACTAGGGAAGATATCTGGAGTAAAGGCAAAATTATATGTGGACTCGCAGGTGAAGCCACAATTTTGGAAAGCCAGACAGGTACCTCATGTGCTAAGGAATAAAGTGGAATTAGAACTGGAGAGGCAATTGGAAGATGGTGTGATAGATAACACCAGCTGCTGGTAGGCGTGTGATAAGTCTAACTTGATGAAACTAAGGTAAACTGCCATATTAGAACCGGTTTTTAAACGGACTGTACAAGTCAAACGCATCGTCTGGAGGACGTTTTAACACCACCATGTGTCACTACTGATGGATGCGCACCATACCATCGTTTTAAAAGTTTTCCAGCACCTTTCGTTTTGTATATCCACTCGCAGCTCTGAGGGGGGGGGGGGGGGGTTCGCGATGAGTGCCAAATTAGAACAGGGGGTGTGTCGTAGCTTTTTTAATAGTTTCAATCGTACAGGAAACCAGCAACGCCGCCAACATATCTAGAAGTATCCGAAGTGAAGTTCTAAACACACAAAAAAAATACATTTGCGTTCTCTGTCTGCAACTATGTCACTTTCTGTTAGTTCGAGGGGTAGTGATTTTAAAAACGCCATGCATTGCAAGAGCTAGCAAAAGCCCTCCTTTTCCCCATCTTTCTATTCATAAGTCATGAGACATCGATTTTAAGCTTAAAACTTTGTTATAAGTGGTTACGCGGAAGAGCTACTTCAAGTCAAAGAGAGGCTTCGTGACCTCCATTGAAAATTACCGGAAGTGAGTACTAAATGAGCCATAGCTTGCATGGTGGAAATTGGCATCGCTAAGTTACGGTTATAACACAAATCTACGCGAGAAAGAATGAGTTTCAAATCCCTACCTCTTCTACAGCCCCCTGAGAATCGCTGGAATTCAGCAAAACAAAACTTGTTTACCTATACTTAGTTAAATTATTGTACTATTGGAAAATTATTGATAGATGCGCGTATATCGGGTACACAATCGGCTATGATTTTTATGGCGTTCAGATCAGTGGTGACGTGTCCTGGGCACTGCAGTTTGGCTCTACATTTACCAAATGCTAGGCCTACTTCCTTTGACCCCACGAACGGGTCGGTTCTGTGGAGCGATATCGTTTACATAAGTCCATCGTGACATCTTTATTATTAACTGGGATAGGCGCTTTCCCTTTCGCTGCCAGCCATTTCTTCCACGCTTGGCCTCCAAGAAATAAGAGGTTTACTAACTAGCTTTCGTACGTACGTGAAAACAAATTAACTACTTAGGGGCGTAGTTCGCTAAAGGGTATTATCATCTGTGGTCATAGGCTGCGGTTATTCTGACGACTAACATATGGATACACTTGGTAGTTATTTCTTAGGTTTAAAAAATGAACGTTGCTTCTATATACTGACTCATCCTGTTGTGACCCACCCTGGTTTGAACTACTTATAGTCCAGATTTTCTTACATCTAGTAATTGTGATGCAAGGAAGAAACGAAATGCAAAACATAACATTATAACCATATATGTCACTTTTCAAATAGATGGTAGTATTTTTATTGATGGTGGCAGTGGGATGGTCTGTATCTGGGAATGCGGTATCTGCTTTCCCTTTGAGTTTCTGATGGCTACAGACGTGTTCAGAGGTCAAGGAGTTGTAAATTGACCATTAGACATGGGAATGGGTACTTAACCTGTTGATTATATTAGTTACTGGCAATTCTGTCTGGAAAAACAAATTGTACAGTTTTAAGTAACGAGCTTGACCTGCTGTCTTTGATGACATAACGTATCTCAACCATTAGGCCTGCATATGTATAAACATGTACTGTCATCCTAAGGATCATTTCGTCGTATGCAATGTGAATATCACTGCAAAATCCACTAGTGACAACATTTTGTTTGGGGCAGTTGCGCACTTTTTATTGATTTTGGTATAAAAATGTCAATGGAACGCTTTTAAAATATATAAATATGGTGAACATTGATGGGACATAATGTATACTTATCTATCAGTATGTGCATCATTTGCTGAAGGTTATGGAACAATATTAGTATTCCTGCTTTGTTGGCTAAATTACTATACCTCCTCACCTCTCCTCCACATTCCAGCTGGAGTCCCAGGAGTCCTATAACCCATTGTTGGTGCATTCAAGGCTGTACGACAGTCTCTGTGCAGTACTGCCAGCAAAGAAGAACCCGCTGTTCAAACCAGGGTCAGGGGCTAAGAAAAGACCACAGCAGAACTCTGTACAGGTGAGTGCATTAGGAGTATGTGTGAGTATGTGTACATGTATGTTTGGTGTAAATTTGGACATTTTGCGTGTACACAGCTATGGCACTTAAACATCAGTTTAACTTTCCCCCAGGATGTTCCTCCTTTCCCGTCAACCCTGGAGGAAGGAGCAGGAAGTATTCGAAGTCTTGGGCTGAAGAAGTCCCTAGGGGGAAAGCAAGGGCAGCAGTTTCCATGGCAACTGTAAATATATTTTGAACCCCAATAGTGCCTAATGAAGTGCTCGTATGCATATCCTGCTTGAGATGCATAGGTTCTTTGCACGTTTGTTTGTGTGTGTGTGTGTGTGTGTGTGTGTGTGTGTGTGTGTGTGTGTGTGTGCATGTCTGCGTGTGTATATCTACATTTACTTCAACCACCTTCCTGAATAGGGTGTTCAATGGAGAATACCATACCCCACTGCATCTTATACAGGGTGATTGAAAAGTCATGCAAAATGGTATAATTCCAGAATTGAACATTTAACACCGCGTCCGTGAAATTCGAGCACCTTTTAAGCCCATTTTGTCGAACTAGTAAAAACAAAAAATAGTCTCATTAGGTCCCTTACTAAAAAATAATATTAGGTGTTTTGAAACAACTCTCTGCATAGCGTATGGCACAATTTGCAGTATTATATCTATAGCTGATCGCAGCCTGCATTTATTTGAAGCCGCGAGGTTTAGCCCGTACCGATAAAAGGTACACTTTTTTTGTACTGCTTTTAACACTCCAAAACAAATGCAGTTTGTTGAATTAGAACTATGAAAGCCTATAGGTTATAAAAACGTATGTTTCCTATGCACGCGCCAACGTTTGCACTCGTGTCTTTTACCAAACGATTGCTCAACAGCTTTCTTTCTCGTACCCAGTCCTATTTACGTCAATTCATTGCGCACTTGCTCATATTATAACAAACAAATTGGCATGTGTTGTACTATCAGTGTCTGATTTTATCCATGTGTTCCTTGGTACGAATTATGAGCTCAGGTTTGTTACCAGTTTTTTTCAGACTGTGATGGCAAAGATAGGCTTGAAGCTCAAGCTTTGTCCACATAGTGAGGTCCTTTTGCAAATCACAATCCTGGTAAGATACCTTAGCCTTCTTGGTTCCATAGTCTGCTACATCATCCGCACGAGGCCTTCCACGCTTCTTACATGTACCAGCACATTCTGCCTGTGGTTTGCTACCAATTCTTTGGTACACTGCCCGTATCTTCCCAGGAAGTGGAAGCTCACTTAGTCGAATTGCCTTCTGTAGCTGCATTTCATCCAACCTGGCATAAACACCATCAGCTGATATCTTAACATTACCATGTTCTTTATTGTCTCCTGCTTTCCAGCATTCTTGGATGACATTGGTAACCTTGAAGGAGAGCTCTGGGTGCATGTTTTTTTTTGTATGAGCCCAACCTGCATAAAAGTTTGGCTCAAATGTTGCGTATGTTGCTTCACCATCACCCAAGAACATACTTGCACTTTGATCAATTGCACCAGCAATGGAGAAGTCCATCCTAGCTAGAAGTTGATCAGCATGTTTCATTGCAATGTTAATAGCATCTTGAGATTCTGCATTCTCATTGCACACATGCTGTTCAAGGAGATGTGGTGATCTGAAATGGTACAAACACTTGGCACATTGTGGATAAATGGCTCGAATTTCATCTAAGGCTTTCTCATTGTTACTTTGCATTTCTTTGCGTAGCTTCTCTCGTTTACTGACATCAGAGATACTCCTTTTGTACCTCTTTTTGTACTTCTGTGCCTGTGCGCGGTTACTGTTGTCATCACTGTTGAGAAGCACAGTGACACCTGTAAAGTTGATGTTCACAGAGCCCATCCCCTCTGTCATGGAAACTGCTTGGCATGATGGGATCGATACAGACTTGGATGGTACCATCTGCCCCAGACTGTTGTAAAATCGAATTATTTTCTGATCATCCATGGTTGTCACATACTGTGCTGCATAGAAATCCGAAATACCCATAATGGTGGGAATAACAGCAAACCGATACGGGGCCTTGAAATCTAACTTAACCAACAACACTGTTGAATTGCGTACAGGATTCTCCATCAATGCCACAGCAAGCTGCTTAGGTGTTGACACCTTTCTTCCTCCCTCTCCCTGGACAAGGTAGTTATCCACATGAGTTTGCTGGTGCGAGAAGTGCGTGTCGCACACATCTTTTCCACTTTGGGCTTCGTTGTGAAAATAGGCCACAAGCTTTAGCCCTGAAGCACTACACACATGTGGCAGGAATAGCTTGGTCTGCCGGCCAGCTAAGTTCTTCGCATTGTCACTTTGAACAATGATCTTCTCAACATGGGGGAACCGTAGCTTCAAGGCACGAAAAGCTGCCTCCAAACAAGATAGTACAACATTGGCATCCGCTTTCTGCTCTCCTTCTACGATACAGTCTATGAAATGCAGATTCACTTTATCTTGAGTGCTATCAGTTTTCTCTTCATCTGTTTCATCGACTTGCTCAGAAGTGATACATCCCTGCTCTTTATCACTGGCATCATCTTCAATCTCATCTTGCAGCATATTTTCACCTCCATTCTGTGTGTTTTCTTCTATCTCATTTTCACCTTGAACATTACGCATGACAAACCCCACCTTACATATAGCCCTCACATCTTGCTCACTGTCACAATTTTCACCCTGATTGTCAAGCTGATCTTGCTCACTATTACCCTCAACACACTCTTCACCACTCTTGACATCATCTTCATCACTTTCATCTTGCTCATCATCCACATTGACCTCATTCACCAGCTGCATAGTATGCTGCTGTGATTGAGATTCATTGGCTGTAAAGTCTATCACCACATGCAGTTTCTCATCTCGGGACCCATCACCCTCATCATGCACTCCATCTGTATCTGACTTTACATGAACACCAGCACCCCACCACAACATACCCTTCTTTCCATAATAACTGTAACCACCTTCACGAAAACCCTTGGCAAGAAACTTTTGCTTGAAGTCAAAGACTAAATACGCAGTTTTGGAGTCCATTTCTGCCATGGCTTGCTTCATCCTGTGCTCCTGATGGGCAGCCTGCATAACATGAGCCATGTAGCGATAAGACCGGCGCTCGCACTGATGAATGGTCACAAGTGCATCCGAAATTTCAGCCAACCTACTGGGGTCTTCATCTAGCTTGGACAGGGCCACATGCCTCAGCTTATCATAAAATAGATAAGGGCCTCGGCAGGCACAGCATTCCAGGCGACCACCGGGTTTAGGCTCCTTGCTTGGCTTTTTGTCAGGCACAAGATCAAGCGAAAATCCTGGCGAGTGTGTGGTAGCACTTATGCATTCATTGCGTTCCAACACTACACCAACAGCTTTAGCACAGGAACTGAGCTGGCTTCGAACCTGGTTCACAACTTGTTGCTGTATTGAAGACTCTACAAACCTGTCTGGATATTGAACTAACTCATTCAATTTCTGGTAAGCTCTAAACTGTTGAACATCATGTTCCTGAGAATGATGCATTGGAAGGCACACCAATTCCGCATCAAATGCATTGACACCCTCTCTCACATGGACCCCATAGCAGTAGTTGAGAAATGTATATGCATCAGACCGGAGACTGTACAAAGTGTCACGTAATGAATGGTCTACATCTGCGAGAGGTGCAAGCACATCGATTACTTTGTCAACAATGACAAAGTTATCTTTATGAAAGTTGACCTTAATATAGTCAACCCCAGCCCGAGCTTCATGATGCTTGCCACCACCAGTGATGTGGTTAACAATATCATAGAACAGGGTTCTTCCCACTGGTTTTTTGCCAGGCATCTCCTCAGTGTGCTTGTCCAAGTACACTTTGTACATTGTAGAGATGTCATGCCTCAGTACCAAGGACTTCATTGCATGTATATTCTTCAGATCCTTCCACCTTAAATCCTTGTTTGGAGCACGCTTTTTGGCTTGCCACGCAAAGCGGCATATGTTGTCATTGCTGTACACATAGTTTACAACATAGTGAATGCTATCCTCACTTACACGAGAGTGTGTCTCAGCATAATTCTGAAGATTCAAACCATGTGAAAGATACAGTTTGTCTACCTTAGCTTGAAACATAATGTGTTTTACATAGCCAAGATTCAGTGTGAGAAGGGATGCCACGTATTTCCTTGGTGCATCTGCTAGAGGCACAAGTAGTCGTCTTGCATTCAAAGAGGTGAAACGTTTTTCACATCTCTGATATTAGAGGTTATGCTGGTGAGCATTGTAGTAGCAGATGGCGGGAGATCATCAGAAAGAAAATCTGTTTCAGTGACCTGCAACTGGTCTAATGGAGCCAGAATGGATTTAAGACTGAAAACCTTCTTCACCTCACAATGGTTCTTCAGATTCCAGTTAGGAACCAACATTCGTGCCCAGGCCAGGATGCCACTAACAAACACTTTCTCTATTCTATTCATGGTTGAAATATCAACATCATCATCAGATCGCATATGCTGCCTTATCTCAACACTTGGAAGCCGCCGCACAAAGGTTTCATGTCCCCTAGATCCCATGGCTTCCAGTACCTTCAATATCTGTGCCTGAGTTGTGGAATCGATAACTGAAATAACTGGGTCATCATCTTCATCGTCCGCGACGGCAGTTTCATCAAGATCGACTCTAGCTGCTGCGTGCTCCGGGCTGATTGGCACAGCAACCTTCTTCGGCCTACCACGTTTGCGATCGATGCATCTGCAGCACTTGGTACAATGTGTTCCTGCATCACATTTGTCACAAACTGACTTTCTATGTTTTTCGTAACACGCAAGCCGCGGCATGCCATACAAGTAAGTATATATCGGACGAACAAGTTAATTAACCGATGTGGACTGGTATGAATAAATTATATTTCAGTACGAGCTAAACGTTCAGTTTGTACACCTAAAGAAGCTGAATTTTGACGTGATACTGCCTAGACTCTCTAGTTAGGCAAAAATAAATGGGCAGGGTGTGCCCAATTCGAACACAACGGTCTACAAAAAAAGTGTACTATGCAACCACTTACCGTTAAGAAAATGCGAACCGTGTTACTTTAAATACATACATCGCACGATTGGTTGTAACTATTATAGTGGGGATTTCTTCAAACATATAAGCGAGAGTTGGGCTTTCTTTTGATGTATTTTACACCTCACATACTAATAGTGAGACTAATTTTCTATTTCACGAGTTCGACAAAACAGGTGCTCGAATTTCACGGACGCGGTGTTAAATAAACTGAGCAGTAACTCTAAAAACTACTAATTAATAACTTTATATTAATCACTGGCATGTTTTTTTGGTTCAATAGCATAATTTTTCCATGCTCAGCTCTGGAGTTGTACCAGTGCTACCAATTTAAAGATTTTGTGCGACTTTCCAATCACCCTGTATAATAGTCTCCCCCTGAGGGGTGGAAAGCTAAATCTGTATGAGTATGCATTTTAATTTTTGGCACTTATGCAGTTTCCCCCTACACTTCAATTCTTGTGTTATCTTAGTATGTTATAAAGCCTGTGCATGGTGTAGTCGAAGAAAGTTTTGATTGGCTCTCGCTACTACATTCCTTAGCTGTTAGGTTTCAAGTGTCAAACGTCTAACTCTAGCTGGGAGGGGATGGTGATTCCCCCTTCCTCAGCCATCTGCCTCATTTTAAAAATCGAACTTGCACTCTCATTAGATGCATCAGTTTTGTGCTCTCAATGTGACTGCCTATGATCAACACACCTACTTGTATGCATGGATAGTATTCTGATTGTAATCAGTTTCATATCTCTTGCAAGAAGGGGGTTGTGAAATTGAACGCTATTTGTATGTGCTCTGTACTTGCACAGAAAGCATTGAACTCTTCAGATATAAAAGCGTGGTGTATACACGACCATTCTCATTACATTTGCTGTGCCTCTGTGACCAAGTGGCACATGCGCTACATGGTGGCTATATTTATCATGGTAGGGAGATAAATTAATTCATATCAGGGTTCAAAGACTTATGCTTCGTAACATACCTTTTCCCCACCACTACTATTTTCACTCTGCCGATATCGATTGGCACAACCTTTCAAAACATGCAAGCACTTTTAGAACATTTATTCCCACAAATTAATTTATCTCCGGCCCTACCTTCATACAGTAGTCCACTCCACCAGACATGCTCTCAAAATCAATATGCACTCACACATACCTTTCTTCTTTTCCCCACCAATTCAATTATCTCTAATCAACAAAGATTCCAAACACATTCGATATCCACAAATACTTAGTAGTATCCGACTAAGATTTAGTACCCTAATTACATTACTAGCTACAGTTCATTCTTTAAACTTATATTTACTTATCCTTAAACTCATTTCCGGCGCAACCGTGGATTGAAGTGCGACATCTATGATCAGTCAGTTTCATGGATATCAGGTGCAAACGGGTTGGTAACATATATCAATTGGAATAATAGATTATTGTCCAGCTTATTACTGCAATGATAGTACAACTGTTAGCTTATATGCATGCTCAAGCACTGGGATGAAAACTAATCTAAAACTGCTAAGTTCTGACGTCATTGATATTTGGCAGGTAATATCTTCTGTTAAATTAGTCCAAACCTGTTCTAGGAACAGTCGAAGAATATTTAAACCTACCTCCATTGTGGATTAATGAACAAAATTTATTGTGCTGTAAGCAAAGCATGCATATCGTATGGGAGGCGAGTGCGTATAATTATTTGCGCGAAACGATAAAGGACTGCACGCACATTGACAAACCACGTAATTCATCGTCAGAAATGGCTCGTGTTTATATTATTAAACAAGGTCTAGCTCATGTAATAATTAAGAGTAGTCCCATGGTTAAAACGGGGGAACAATGAACGCTTCCGCTAACATTCATAAAAATACATTTGAGGAAGTAAAAAGAAAAAAAAAGGTTGAGATACCGGTGTACTCACGTTTTAAACATTAAACACGAGCGGAGGAGTTTTGGAAATTAAAGGAACTGCATACAGTTATATGGAGCTTGAAAGCCTATGGAGCAGCACAGAATAGACCAAACTGTGTACAAGTTATTATTACTACATGGAGAAATAGAAATAGGCGAAGGACAAGACCATTACTGTAAACTTGATTAAACGTGTACGCCGTTCCGTAAAATATTCGCTTATACGTAACATTTTCTTGTTAAAGGTAGGTCATCATGCGTGTGATTGCTTGTTATATCGGTCATCATCATACACATGCACACATACATCAGCATATGCAGGGCATGGTTCCATGTTGTCAATAATGCAGAGAGCCATCATGTTGTTCACTTGATATGGGTTCTCCACGTGCACAGTAACAAGTGCTGGTAAATGATGTTCGTTATGTAATGCGTATCCAGAAATGCGCGGTCAAAGGGAATTGACAATTGTTGCGGTTTGTACATTCGCGTATACTTCCGGATAACTCCCATAGAAAATGAACGGCGTTTTATAAACTTGATTGCTATTTAATAACGTAATAGGGTACAACTTTTGTGGCTATCAATATTGTTTTAGATACGTGCGATCTTGATTTAGCTGAACAAAAAACAACTGCTTTGTATTGAAAATTGTTGTAGTTTTTGTGAAAACAGCACTTCCCATAGAGATGTATGGAAAATCAACTTTTTTGCACCTAATTAAGGTATTCTGCAGCTCATAATTCTTACACCAGTTTAGATTCAGATTTTGTGGGCCCCCAGAATAAGAGATCATGCAGTTCTATTATTTTTAAAGATATTTTTAAAAATTTACCTAGTATAGATTTCGGCCATTTGAATTTTAAATTGTTTTGGGTCCCAATGAGTAGGATACAATTAGCGCCATCTTATTAAGTGTTTTTAATGTAGCTTCCATGGATACAGATACATGGCTAAATGCAAATCAATTAATTAACTGGAACGTTGGCTTATTGAATAGGTTATTTGTCTAGTGCAAATGATGTCATGGGGCCTATTCAGCGCTAATAGCTGTACCAAGGTCTACAACATTAGTCGTTGACTGTACCATGTGAGAGTATACGTGTATTCATCCACTTCTTGTGCGCGCGCGAGATCTGGAGTTCGTGCGTGTGTTTGTATGTGTGATTGCGTGTGTCTACATGTAGGCCTATGTGTGTGAGTGCGTGTGCGTGTGTGTGTGCGGGTGCGTGTGTGTGTGTCGCTCACGTACACGCACACGACTCAAACTATGCATGCAGAGGGAAAAAAGAGGAAGGATTCATAGCCATTCGCACAACGCCCGTGAGCGCGCGCGTTCGTGTGATTGTAACACGTGTGTGTGTGTGTGTGTGTGTGTGTGTGTGTGTGTGTGTGTGTGCGCGCGCGTGTATGAATCTATGTATTTATGTATGTATATGTGTATGTATCGACGACTATTTACATCAGTAGCCTATGTCTGAGTACGTATATGTATGTGCTTGTGTATAAAATTTCGATTTCAAATTGAACTCATGGGATATAAAGCCGTCCCGTATGTGTAGATAACATCTGAATGGACATCCAACGAAAGTGGGAGAATATAGTTTAAGGTGATAAATAAATTTAACTCCTTCAACAATTCAGGAGCCCTTTGCTGCTGGCAGGTGAATGCCACGAATTCAATAGTGAAAAACTAATTGTTCGTTAAAAACCAGAACACTATAAGGTGCGTGCATGTGTGTGTGTATCTGTGTGTATGTGTTGTGTGTGGGGGGGGGGGGGGGGAGGGATAAATAGGCCTGAAGTCATTGTGTCTAAATTCATATCCAATCTAATAGGTTTCTATTCATCATTTTATAGGCATGCCCTGATACAAAAATTTTTGGGGGCTAATTTTACAGTCCATGTATACATATATGTCACTTTCCGTGAAAGTGAAGAGCGACTTACATGCAGGCCTACATGTAGATCATGTAGATATAATTCTAACTTGTATATGGTTTTAACTATCATCTATTTGCTATAATCTACTTGGAACGCCCTCTCTTTTTAGATGAATGCTGCATGAATAATTAAACGTAGGCCTGCCAGCCTCTTTTAACCTATTGCTGTATAGGATGGATGGCATATATTTGTGTGATGCTCTGTTCATCCTCCTCCCCTCTTCACACACACACACACACACTTTGTGATTTAACACGCACACACACATGCACACACACACACACACACACACACACACACACACACACACACACACACACACACACACGCACACAGGTAACCCCCCTCCCCCCTCCCAAGCTCTTTTGATGCCCAGGTTGACCTGGTAAACTGTGGGTAGATTGATTGAGATAAGCAGTGCCTGGTTAGCTGTTACATGTATATGCCAAACACACACACACACACACACACACACACAGGTACTGATTATTTGACCTGTCTGGTATGCAAGCTTGTGTTGAACTGTGTACACTGTGGGTAGATTGATCTAGATAGCTGTGCCCCTATAAGCTATTCCTTATGCCATTATCCAATAAGCTTGCAAATTGAACCTACACTGACTTTGTGATTTAACAGGCACACACGCATGTGCACACACACACATACACTCACACACACAGGTACTTGTACTGTTTTTTAACAAGCTCTTTGATGCCCATACATGGGGTTGATCTGTGTACACTGTGGGTAGATTGATCTAGATAGCAGTGCCTGGTTAGCTTTTCCTAGCCATATCCAGTACGCTTGCAAATAGAACCCACACTGACTTTGTGATTTAAAACACGCACATGCACACACGCATGTGCACACACACAGGTACTGTTATTTTACAAGCTCTTTTGATGCCCATACATGGGGTTGACCTGTTTACAGATTGATCCAGATAGCAGTGCCTGGTTAGCTTTTCCCAGCCATATACGGTACCCTTGCAAATTGAACCTACACTGGCTTTGTGATTTATCAAGCACACACATGCACACACGCATGTGCACACACACACATACACACACATACACACACACAGGTACTGTTATTTAACAAGTTCCATACATGGGGTTGACCTGTTTACACTGTGGGTAGATTGATCTAGATAGCAGTGCCTGGTTAGCTTTTCCTAGCCATATCCAGTAAGCTTGCAAATAGAACCCACACTGACTTTGTGATTTAACACGCACACACACACACATGCACACACGCATGTGCACACACACACATGCACACACACATGCACACACGCATGTGCACACACACACATGCACACACGCATGTGCACACACACACACACACACACACACACACACACACACACACACACACACACAGGTACTTTTATTTAACAAGCTCATTTGGTGCCCATACATGGAGGTTGACCTGTGTACACTGTGGGTAGATTGATCTAGATAGCTGTGCCTGGTTAGCTTTTCCTAGCCATATCCAGTAAGCTTGCAAATAGAACCCACACTGACTTTGTGATTTAACACGCACACACACACACACATGCACACACACACACACACACACACACAGGTACTTATTTTGACCTGTTGGGTATCATACAAGCTTTTGATACCCATGTATGGAGGTTCCTAGCTGTTGTAGCCAAATCCAGTATGCTTGCAAATTTAACCCACACTGACACTGTGTTGTTACACGCACATACAACACACACGCACACAAACACACACATACACACTCGCACGCGCACACACACGCACACACATACACACTTGCACGCAGGGCATTTCTGATATAAATTCCACACAGAGGATTTGATGGGGTTAACCTTTAGTTCCTGCATCCATGGAATCGGTAGTAAGCAGCAGTGTGATATATCATCTGCTATATGATTGTACAGGGTTAATTGGTTTTTATTTGTTTCTTAGATGTTGGTTTTGGTCTTACCTCTTCCACCGTAACATCCACCAAGCTACGAATGGTACATTGCGTTGGTACACCATCAACTGTTTGATTCACTGGTCTCTTTTAAATGGGATGAAATGAAATCCATTTCAAGAAGATGGCAATCCTTTCCTGACACTGCTCTAACTGGATGATAATGACATGATGCTATGCAGTAGTCGTCGTTGATTATTACTTGTGGACTTTTGTGTATCAGTTGGTGCATTTGGAAGTGAAACGAGTATAAAATATTTGATATCTACATCTATCCCTATTTCTGATGTGGGGCGGTGCACTGTATACAGTTGATAAACAATTGAGGGAGTAGAGACATTATGATTTAGGGCTTTGTATTCGAGGAGCAAATGTTACGTGCACGTACATAGTTGTTTGCGGAGACATAGCATACCCCACCATCAATGGCGTATCCAGGATTTCAGCAAAGGGGGTGCTTCAGGTTAGACTCAATATGGAAAGGGGGGGGGGGGGGGGGGGGGCTTTAACCCTCCAGATTTTTGCACTTCAGGTATTAAAATTTCATAATCCATTGTAAAGCGCTCGCTATTCAATAGATCATAGAGTTGCCCTTTCATGTAAGATACCTCCCCCTCTTCTGCTAAGCAACTCCCCCTCCCCCCCGCCTTTCGTATTGTGCCTGAAGTGTACACCTCCCCCCACCCTCACCCTCACTGTCGTATCGCGGGACTAAACCCCCAACCATAATTAGCCCCCCCCCCCACCCCCCGTTTGTCGTATCCCGGGTCTAAATCCCCAACCATAATTAGCCCCCTTCCCCCCCCCCCCCCCACCCTTAAAACTTGTCTACGCCCTTGGGGGGTGGGGGGGGGGGGGGGGGGGTGCTGTCCGCTTCAGGTCCGATACAAAAATTGGGGGTCCTTTGTTTGGCACACAGCAAATACGTTATCGTTAATAATTAACGGTTACAGGTATATATAGCCGAAGCTAACGTATCCCAGAGAGGGTGCTCCGGGTGCTTCACCCTCCTCGGCCAAAATTGTAACCGGTAATAACGATAACGTGAAGAGTAGGCCCTATGCCAAACAATTAAAGGGCCCCCACTTTTCGTATTGGGTCTGAAGCGGACAGCAACTCCCCACCACCACCCCCAATCATCGCTGACCTGAATCACCCCCCTCGCTGACGCCGGCTACTGCTGTAGTGTGCAGGTATTAGTGTCGTGGTCCATTTGAGATAATAAAGTGATGTCTTACTTCGCGCTTGCCTACCAGGGTTAGTATTTCAATATTCCACTAAACATCGAAAGCCAGCCGGCCATCAGTCTGATCGAGGTTATTTATATTATTGGTGAGAGGATTATAATTGCCCATAAACATTGTTAATTCGTTTAATAGTTAGTTAATCGACCCCCCCCCCTCCCCCCCTAAAAATTACGTCAACTATGTAGTAATTAAAAAACATATCTTGATTTTAACTTCATAATCCATAAAAATCTGACACTCAAATTTTTATAGTGGAAAGAAAAAAAGTTCCGCTATATGGTAAAATGTTATAGAATTCAATTTGGAATTTTTTTATGAATGTCCTCCAATGTATGGGGCATTTCTGGATATGGACAGTAGTAATACAAATCACATTATACACTAACCTTTCACTTTCGTTCTGAGCTGCACAAAAAGGCAAGCAGTTCCTCCCGTGATAGCATGCAGCGTACACCACAATGGCAGTGCCTGACACACTGCATGATACTGTATGCATCTGATGATGATCGAGCAATCCCATGTCAGTTGCATGTAAGCACGTGATGAGCCAAAGCATGCAATACAGGTGAACTGTAGGCAACGTATTGACACATTTACTCACTTGTCAGTAAAAACGGTATTATTAGCTGATTCCGTGTTTGGTAAAACAGATGTGTGGCAATGGTTGTGGACTTTGGAGTGATGGATGACGTAATTTCAAATAAAAATGAAGTGTTGTAATATTTATGCTTTTCTGTTTACTGCATGGTTTCAATACTTTTATTGCATAAAGAACAGCTGCTCTATACCGTTGATGATGCAAATACTAAACTGTTTTCAGAACTAAATGGAAATCTAAATGATTGTGAGTTGTCATTGCATGGGAGATGATAACGCATTTCAAAGGCAATGACTGTAACCATAAAAATTATTTGACTTATTGACATATAAACTAGTGACATGCATGTTGTATCAGTATGATGTTTTAACTCAGTTTGCCTCTACTTTTTGTTTGGAAGTAATTATTGCAATAGGAATTTTTTATTGTCCCGTATATCATGCATACATGTATTCTATACCAACTTGCAGAACGTTGTGTTTCGTTATATTTACATTTACTATTGTTGGATGCCATCTCTTGCAGCTTATGTAGCATGCTTACTTGTTGGGCTTGGGGTTAATACTCTGCCAGAGTGCACATAAGTAGCAGTAGTCGCAAAAATTTCAATAATCCTTCAGTTACTGCGTTAATGTTTGAAAACAATCAAATACTTTACATGCGTTTTCAATGTACAGACGTATATGGATGCCCGAAATTGCTGGACATGTACAACCATTCAATCCAGGTATATGGTATACCTATTGATAAATTTATCTTAGACTACCTAATATGAAAACGTGCGCAATAGGTCCGTTTTCGCTGCGCTTGCCTGGATCCCATATAATAACCTATTGTGTAAATATTTATTAGTATATATGGGATCGAGGCAGTGAAAAAGGACCAAGCGTATATTTTATCAAGTATTCAAGTTATTTTATATTTTGGGAGACATGGGAGACACCTATGTCCTCTACAACTTCTTTCTTACGCACTAGAAATTAGTCTGTCCATACAGTTGCCTGAATTGTTCATTACGCGTCCATTTTAATTTCACTCGTCAACTTTTATGCTCATTCCTGGAAAAAATTTACAATATGCGCTAGGTCCCTCCTCGACTCCATACAGAGGTGTCCTATAGCTAGCTGTCGCTATTCATTATTTGTTCTGTCGTCAATTTTTGTTTCACCCGTTAACGCTGTGCAAAGTAATTTAACTGATTGTACTTATATCATTGGCTCATTCTGTGACGATAGCATAGGCCTAACCCTAAACTGTACTCTAATATCTATGCATAGGCCAGGTCAGATGATATTTTAACCTCATCATAGTATAAACCTGACGTTAATGTGTCTGCTTCAATGGCCGGTGCTTGGAGTTCATTGAATAATTAGGCTATTGCACCTGTGTTTGTCTGCATGTGCCTGTGCCTGTGCATGTATGTGTGCTTGTGTGCGCGTGCGTGTGCGTGTGCGTATGCGTGTGCGTGTATGTGTGTGTGTGTGTGTGTGTGTGCGTGGGCCTGTGCATGTGTGTGCGTGTGTGTGCGTGTGCCTGTGCATGTGTGTGCGTGTGTGTGCGTGTGCCTGTGCCTGTACATGTGTGTGTTCGTGTGCGTGTTTGTGTGTGTATATGTGTGTGTTGTGTGCGTGTGCGTGTGAGTGTGTATGTGTGTGACACATGTTAATCAAGGTCCCACTGCGGTGAAAAGGGGGAGAAGTGTATCTTACCCGTCCACTTCCATGCCATAAGCTAATGCAAGACAATCAGTTTGTCGTGTAGTATCCTGTTCCCATTCATCATCACTGACGGGCCACTGCATGCTGTTGCACATCCCTTTAGATGAAAGCTGTATAACTTTTGAACGATATTACGTTATCGACTTCTTACACATGCATCATACTACGGTAGAAGTCATTCTGCATGGTCCCTCGGTTTCTCACCTACGGTACATACAAATGCTGCTATCCTTAGGGGTTCAAATATATATCTAGTATGGTGTGCAAATCGCTTTAAAGTCTGTACAGCGCGGGTCCGATCGCTATACATTTGTTCTGTTCCGACTGTTTGTTGATTTTTACTTACAAAAATATAGCAGCTGTCAGCGCTCTTTCCTACCACTCATGTGCAGCATCTGTAGCTTACATCTGGCTGTAGCAGTGCAGATAATCTTCATGTATAAAACAAACAAACAATCATGCTGTCCAATGACCAGGCTTAAATTCTCCATCAGATGTAATCGCAGCAGGAGTATCATCAAACCTTATACCCACCAAACTCTGTCCATGTAATTTGAATGCCACTTTTTAATTCTCTATTCTCCAGGTTTGAGCCTATACATTTCGATACCAAAGAGTTCCAGATAGCACTAAAATGGTGGCTTGGTATGGGTGTTTTTAATGCATGTTATCCACATTGTTAGTCATATCCTTTAGGTCACCATGCCTCACTTGAAAATTTAATTGCGATGTGGTTTCTCACCATGACAGGCTTCGTGGTGCATATTTGAATTTTGTAGGCAAGCTGGTATTGGTGGCCTGATGGAAGTTAGAAGTGATCTATGACTTGATGCCCGGTGCACACGGCCAGCTGATGTACTGGTTTCTAATTGGGCTTTGGGAACACCTGTAGCTATTTTGATCTGTCACATCACTGCAAACTCCAGTATACATCAAATGAAGTATTGGTGGCAAGGTGCACATGATAATGAATAGATATTTTAACCTCATCATAGTATAAACCTGACGTTGAGCTGTACCAAAAGTGTCTGCTTCGCAATGTTTGGAGTTCATTGAAATTATCAGTGCATCGGAGTGCTGATAAGATGTTGCATGTTGTGTGTGTGCTTGTCCATGTTTGCCTGTGTTTTGTTTTTTCATGTGCCTGTGAATGTGTGTGCGTGTGTGCGCGTGTGTGCGCGCGTACATGTGTGGGTGTGTTATGCATGGCGTGGTTGTACGTGTGTTTGCAGTGTGTGTTATGTGTGAGTGTGTGTGTACATGCATGTGTGTGTGTGTGTGTGTGTGTGTGTGTGCTATTGTCAATTTATACTTCACCCCATATGCAGATGTAGCTGTGTGCAAAGTAATTGCACTTTTCATTGACTCATTATGTGACAACTGAATGTTGGCATAGGCCAGGTCAGATGGTAATGAATAGGGATTTTAACCTCATCATAGTATAAACACATTACTTCAATGGTGCTAGGGAATCCATTGAATAATTATCAGTGCGTCAGAATCTGCATGTGCAGGGGTGTTCGTAATTGTGTGTTCTGATCGAGTGTGTGTGTGTGTGTGTGTGTGTGTGTGTGTGTGTGTACTTGTGTGTGTATATGCGTGTGTGTACTTGTGTGTGTGCATGCGTGCATGTGTGTGCGTGTGCGTGTGTGTGTGTGTATGTGTGTGCGCGCGCGTGGGCATGCACAAGGAAAAAGACATGCAGAATTTTACATGTTCATGAATATTTTTCAAACCAATCCGTAATTTATCATACGTCACCGTAAATTTGCATGGGCGATGAAGCCGTTGCATATCATGCAACGAAAAGCATGCAAGATTTAGCATGATTCATGCATGACCATGGTGCCATGCGGGGGGGGGGGGGGGGGGGGGGGGAGGGGGGGGTACATGTAGATTTAAGTATTGGTTCTTCCTCAGCTGGGGTTCAAGACATAGCTAAACTTTCCAACTGAGCAGAATTCCAGCAGGCTTCAAAAAGCAAATGCCCTCATGTTAAGGAAAGAACATTTAATCCCATGACTACCTTACATAACTAACTTGTTCACACGTGTATGGGTGCTCACCTACCCTGCTGGTGGCCGTTTTAGTGTTATATATAGCAATAGAATTAAATGAAAGGTGCTGCAATCACAATGGGAGAGACTAGACAACGAAGGTGCAGGAAATGATGATTCGACGTGAACTATGCAACAAAAAAATGTGTTTAAAAAGTTTATAAAACACGACTTACTAACTGTAAGTCATTTCTATGTAGTTATGGTAATGTTCGGACTATTGATTTGCCTTTGTTTTCGAGCATATCGGAGCATTAAGAGCTTCATGCCTTATCAGAAAAAGTTATATGTGACGCTACCGCTTCTCTCTTTGGCACCTACGTTTCTTCTTTTAGTACCATTTATACCGTGGTATAATTCCGTCTTCTACATATCTGCTAACCTGTGTAACCTCATCACAGCTGTGTTGTTACTATGCCATCTTTGTTTTGTAAAATACTCCACGAAGCACCAGAATGTCAGGGTACAACGAGCAGAAGAAGAAGGTTCAGCCACCATAAATGCCACCACTGGGATAAATCCGAGAAGTGATACCTATTTTTCAGTTCCAATTGAAGATTAAGTACTTCCACACTGTGAAGAATACTGTGAACAAGCTATGACTTTTGTGTGCAAGCATTATAATTTAAGTGTACTGCAACGTGAAGTTCATATTGCAAACTATCCAACCCCGAAATAACACAATTGTCGATGTGTGGGTAAACATCTAAGGGAGCCCTAGTGAAGTTTAGCCTGCCATAAATTTTACCCAAGACTTCACTCTTGTGGCAGTAAGGGTAGTTGCAAGCTGCAGGGTTCCAGACGGGAGAAGGTTGCATGAACTTATAGCTTCAATTACCATTAATTTTGTCTCGATCCATCCAGCTGTTGATGGGAATCGAAGATGCTGTGATGTCATTTTGGTTGAAGGGCTCACATTTTGGCTAAGTTTATGGGTACGCTACGTGAAATTTGATGACCATTAACAAGTTAATGAAAGGTTGGCTGTCTCTGACATCAGCACCATTTCTGTGGTCTAAATCCGAAGTTCTCTCTTTGGTAAAAGAAAACAAGGTCTTCCCTGTCCCAGGAAAAATAGCCATGCAAGTTCTTGCATGATTCATGGATGTTTTTCGAACCAATCCGTAATTTATCATACGTCACCCGTATATTCACATTAGTGATGCAAGCCGTTGCATGTGCGATGCAAGCCGTTGCTTGTGCGATGCAAGCCATTGCATAATCGTGCATGATGGTAAGATTTTCATGCATGATTTATTGCATATTTTTCCTTGGGAAAGCCTCTAAACTCTTTCAGCCTCTTCAGTTCGGAATATATTTTACGTCTTTGGGTGCTGAGAAGGTGACCTACGTGCATCATAGTGCATCTCATCTGTATGGAGAAATGGGCGATCAACAAAGCCATGCAGGAGCGGTTTGCGGCAAACTGAAAGCTCTATTGTCTGCTCCAGAGAGAAACTTTGAGTGACACAATATCAATCAACTATATTATACATCTATCTCCCTACCTTTGCACAGTACAGATATTACAACTGTTAGTTTGCATCACCCTGATACGCAATGTGTACAACCACTCTGGTTATACTGTGCATGTGGTCATGATCATCCCACCAGCACTGGGATGAAAACTAATCTGTCGAATTCAAAACTGCCAAATTCTGACATCATTGATATTCAGCATGAGTGAAGAAACCTTACCAATGGAATGGACAATGAGTGTGGACAGCCTTGGGATATGTATAGTAATGAAATAATGTGTTCTGAAGCCAGGATTATGGGTATTATTCACATGCTGAATCAGATTAAGTGACACTGTTATGCAATTTCATTTTAACATCTTCTGTTAAATAAGTTGTACTAATTCCGAGCCGGTTCTAGGACCAGTTGAACAGTATTCAAACTTACCTGCATGACGATTTATGAATACAATTTATTGGGCTGTAGGCAAACTACATCGTATGGGAGGCGAGTGCTTAACGATTCGGGCGAAACGAGCAGGGACTGTGCACGCACTACCTATCTGCACTTCGGTCTGTGTTATGTATTAAACGTTTCTTATAGTGAAGGCTCGTTGCATTACGTACGTTTGGGCCAGGGTACTATACGCAGTGACATTTAAATACATTTGTGGAACTAACAGGATATTCCTAATGATACATGGTTTTGTAAGAAAAAAGGGCACACAGAAAATCTTCATGGTTACGCCTTTTTTCTTTGGTTTCGGGGGTTGGGGGGACAAGGGGGGGGGGGGGGGGGGGTTAGGGGGCTTTTATGGTACAAGTAAGTGTGCTCAGAAGGAAATTAATGGAACTGCGTACAGTTATGGAGCCTGAAAGCCTATATAGCAATGTAGCAGCACTGAACTGTGTAAAAGGTATAACTAAATGATGAATAAATAGGTGAGGGACAAGACTTTTACTGATTCTCTTCTTAAAATATTCTCGTATACGCATCACTTCTTGTTAAAGGAGGTCATCATACATGTGATTGCTTGTTACATATGTCATCATACACATGAACTTGTACTTCGGCATATGCAGGGCATGGTTCCATGCTGTCAATAATGCAGAGAGGCATCTTGTTGTTCACTTGATATGAAGGGTTCTCCATAGTAACAAGAGCTGGTAAATGGTGTTCGGTATGTAGTGACAGCAGTAATATGAATCACAATATGCACTAACTTTTCACTTTCGCTCTATGCTGTACGCAAAGGCAAGCAGTTCCTCCCGTGATAGCAGCGCACACCACAATTGCAGCACCTGACACACTGCATGCAACTGTATGATGAGCAATCACATGTCAGCTGCATGTAAGCACGTGATGAGCAAAAGCATGCAATACAGGTGAACTGTAGGCAATATTACATGTCGTATTCACTCACTGATCAGTAAAAACTGTATTTTACTGGAATTGCTAGCTGCTTCCATGGTTGGTAAAACAACTGCCGCAATGGTTGTGGACATTAGAGTGATCAATGATGTAATTTCAGGGCCAGGGGTTGCTATATGACATTTAAAATAAATAAAAAATAAAAGTGTTGCAGCAATTATGTTTTTCTGTTTACTGCATGGTTTCAATGTTAGTATTGAAAAATTGTGATAAAGAACAGCTACACTATAGAGTTGATAATACAACTGAATACAAAATTGTTTACCAAAGAAAATGAAAATCTACATCAGTGATCATGAGTTGTCATCCTGCAGTTTATGTAGCATGCTTACTTGTTGGGCTTGGGGTTAATAGTCTGCCAGAGTTTATGCAAGTAGCGGTGGTCGCATTCCCATTCCCAGCTCCATTAACAGCAAAAAATAAGAACTCAACTTGATCACAATAGTTCATGTCTTGCCCTTTATCAGCGCCAAAGTCAAAGAAGTGAACTGAAGAGCTGCACATCCTTGGAAAGTAGCAGTCTGGATCACTGGGGATGGTCTTACATTCATATGTGGTGTTCTTGATGCAGAGAGTGTAACAGAATATATCCTGAGAGTAGTCTGTGACATGTAGAGAAAATGGAGCTCTCCACCAGAGTATGAACGAGTTGTTGGACAGGACTACTGAGAAGTTGTACGGAGCATCAAGTGGCCCTTATTGAGTCCACAAACAAAAAAAATGATTAGGTTTCTTTTTTTAATATTTACTTTAAGATTATTCAGTGTTTATATTCATCAATAATATTGAAAGAGCTACTGTAGGGGGCATGCAATAAAGGAGGCGTTACGTCCCTCCCACCACCTTGAAATAACTACATTCAGTACAAAGAAAGAGAAATCGATCGGGCTATCGTAATAATTAATACAATCAACGCGTATATATGCAACTGTATCTGTTTTGACAGATCATGCACTATTGCATATAAGCGCACTGAATGGGTCTGAAAACAGCAGACCCGGAGTCCGGAGTCCGTATAGGCTATGTATAGCAGTTTTAATCACTGCACTGTGGCATGGGTTTAGTATAACGCGCTCGTCTAACCTTGCAGTCTGACGTACTGGGGACGGCTGTACTGTACGTTTGTAACGGTGTTGTCCGTGAATACTTTGCAAACCACTTCAGTGTTGTTATTGACAGCCGTCCCAGGAATGACTAGCCTTGAGGAGACGTAGCCAGGGATCGGCCGCGCGGCGGGTATAGTTTGTATCCCTCTCCGCACTATCGGGGTGGTATAGGAAGCATTTCCGTCCACGATCCAGAAAAGCAGTAACCCAGCTGCCGTGCAGTTCAAGGTGACCACCGAAGCATTGCTCAGAAATGTGGTGTAGTTGATCTCATGAGGTGAGATGGCTATGTCGCATATCGCGCCTATATATAATAAAATGATACAGTATACTTGTTGTATATATGCATGCTTTCTTTAATTAACCCGGCCACTCAGTTTTATACGCCGTGTAGTCTGTGACTTACTGTACGTATCTATAATAGTATCCGCGGCGCCATGAAATGTTTGTTGCACGCGCGCGCCTATACAATCACTCACAGCTCGTTGATAGAAGAAGTAGCAAAAAAAGCTGGCTGTTTGACTTTGCAACCTCGCGCGTCATGTGATATTATTTCCGAGCTGAGGGGAAAAAATTTCTGTATATTAAAACATTTACCAGAAAACCAATCAGTATAATATTGCCGATCAACATGATACTTACATGTATACACTGAGCTGCAACGGTACTTGATTACATATAGTGGATTCTTTATTAACGTATCTACATGACTGTAATAAATTGAGAACTATTAATCACCGTGTCACACGAAGGAAGTAGCACTAGTACGTCCTTTATCTCGAGAGCTGTGCACCCAGCCATAGGGAGTGTTTGAAACTAGATTATGATTACTATACGCTGCCATCCGTCACAACAAACAAACCATGCATACATATCCTCATACAACACACACACACACACACACACACACACACACACACACACACACACACACACACACACACACACACACACACATGAGCGCACACACTCACAACACACGCACGCCACACACACACACACACACACACACACACACACACACACACACACAAATATAATAATTCCAACTGATGTTATTTGATACAGTCATCAACAGATGACTTAAAAGAGAATGTGGGGAGGGGGGGGAGGTGTGAGGTTGGGTGAGGTGGAGGGACACTTCTCTAGTGAGATTACTCTGCATACATTTTCTCCAGGATAAATTAACTTTTAATAAAACCAGTACATATAGCGTTGGCCTGCTTTTGACCCCCCTGGCTCGGGAGGTAGATACCTGATCAAAGAGGTCGCTGCTGGACCCTTCATGATCAGGGCTCAGCTTTAGGTCATACATTGATTGGTTAATTACCATGCAATATACGAGTGTATCTATCCCAATCATGAATGTCTGCCCACATGCATTGAAGGACTCAAGAGGTCATCGTTACAATGGACCAGGTCTAATAAATGCCAACAGATGGGCATTAGAAAGCGGTTTCCTGGACAATCAGTGTTGTGTATAAATCTATGGTATACAGTAGCTGTTTCCGATCGCGACTTTATAAATCATCATATATACATGAGGGCTAACTACAACCACTGAAGAATATGATGGGGCACTTCGATAAGTGTGTGTGCGTGCACGTGTGCGTTGTGTGTGTGTGTTTTGTGTGTGTGTGTGTGTGCGCGTGTGTGTGTGTGTGTGTGTGCTATGTGTTGCTGTGTGCGTGGAACAATAGGGGTGTTATCTGTTTTTAACTTCCCCAAGGCTTTGGTTTTTAAAGCAGCTGCTAATGTATATCCTATTTATCAGTACAGTAAATATTACGTGTCATATTACAGTTGAAAAGTATGGCCGAAACAAAATGTTCATTTGCTGCTTGCTTGTTTATTGCAGCTATGCTATGTGTTTCTTCCGGTTCGGACAACGCGTAAGTGGGGGGCGTTGACCTTGCGACAAGTTTGAGGGCTGTCCCATGAATAATCTGGTAAGGTCATTAGATTATTGCTTATGCGTAGGCCAGTGAACATCTAAACTGCGACTAGGTCCGATAACAAAGCATTCATGATAGAGGAAGTCTTCATTTTCTACCTAGTCTGCTGAGATCGAAAATGAATATGGCAATTTCGTTTTACTGTACGTAGGTTCATGTAAATACGTACAGAAATGGGGGCGTGCAAATTAAGCCGTTCCTATAGTTGTGCATCTACATGATTGTGATTTAGACATGGATGTGTCTGTGTGTGTGTGTGGGGGGGGGGGGGTATGTGTGTCTGTGTGTGTATGGGTGCATGTATGTCCCAGGACCAGGTATTATCTAGGGCCTATACATCGTCTCACGTATATATTGTCTCACGTGCCCATGCAGAGCAATAGCCGTACCAACCAGGCATTGTTACAACAGTAGCGACTGCTATCCTGCTGGTCTTAGCGGGTCGAGCGTACCAACCAAGTACATCAACTGCTCCGATCAGAAATGTGTGTGCAGTGACTGCTTCTATGCTACAAACTCGTACAAATTGTGTGCCTACCAGAGATGTTGGGAGTATGACAACATTACCCAGACCTGTAATGACCTGAGGAAGGACCAGAGGACAGCCTTCTTTCTCTCCTTGTTCCTGTCTGCCCTGGGAGCCGCTAATTTCTACATTGAACAATACACTATGGGTGCGTGTGTATGGCTTGTCTCTTTTGTTGCAGTTGTTGTCCCATGAAGTCCTAGATTACCACCTGCATGCATTGTGTGACAATCAATGGCACTTCCATAACCACACCCTCCATTCATTAGCTGGCTTCCAACTGGCCACCCTCATCCTCCTGCCTCCCCTGATTCTCTGCATCGCCTGTTGTGCTGGGGCGGCCTTGGACCGCTGGCTACCCTGTGAGTTGCTCATTTCTTAGTTCCACCCACTTTTCCTCATGAGTCCATTCCCAAAGCCAAAACACATACACACACACATACACACACACACACACACACACACACAGACATTGCAAACATTTTGTGTGTTACCAGAAGTGGAAGGGGAGGTGATCCATGGGGCCCTGCTTTCTTCCTTTCATCTATTCATTCTCTACACAACATGTCACCACTCCGCTGTGTCTCATTCTAGTTGAGCGATGGCTAGGTGCAATGCTCCTCTTCTGTTTCCTCCTCTGGATCTCTCTGATGGTGCTATGGTGGGCGTCTGACCTCCTCGCCTTTACTGAGAATGAGCGACTGGCAGGTGATGGTTGCCCACTGAATCCTAACCTTTGACCTCACCAACTGTGTAAGCATAATCTGATGAATCGATGGGAGGGGAAGATATGAATTTGGTGTTCCAGTAGCACCCATGTCATAGAAGTGTTCTGGTAGCATGTGAGGTGTTCCAATGGTACCCATAGTGTCTGGTAGCATGTGAGGTATTCCAGTAGCACTCATGTCATATTAAGTGTTCTGGTAACACGTGAGGTGTTCCAGTAGCACCCATGTCATGTTAAGCATGTGAGGTGTTCCAATAGCACCCATGTCATATTAAGTGTTCTGGTTGCATGTGAGGTGTTCCAATAGCACCCATGGCATGTTAAGTGTTCTGGTAGCATCTGAGGTGTTCCAGTAGCACCCATGGCATGTTCACATAAGATCCATTAGTGCGTACTGTAGGTGTTACTCGCACAATTAGAATACTATGGTATCCAGATATGTGCATGATATAAGGAATGCATCATACCAGCCAAGATGAGGGGAGGGTCTGAATAGACCCAACATCATATCAGCCAAGGGGGAGGAGTAATACTTGACCAAATCTTTTCAGGTCCTGTTGTGTGCATCTTCAAATCCACTATGTAATTTTGATACTGGTTTTCTCTGCCCAATGCAATAAGTATGAATACTTAATAGGGTAAATGTAATATCATGGCTTATTATATTTCACTCTGTGTGTTGGGCCCAATGTTTGACTTACAGACGTGCATCAAATGTGTTCAATCCGCTGCCTCTCCCTGGATCCACCACTGCACATGCATGCACACACACACATGCACACACACACATATGCACACTGGATCGGAAGGTTATGCGTGCTTTACCCACCATACCTCATTTGGTTGTTTGTATTTTTCTTCCCTGGTGCATGACAGCGATGCGTTTACCGTGAGGAATTATCATATCCTACGACTTTCCCTTCCATCCTATGCAGTGTGAAAGAGATCTGCACACCTTTTGTACACCAGAGTTAGCATAAAAG
Organism: Eunapius fragilis; assembly: GCA_963681505.1. Taxonomy (NCBI): domain Eukaryota; kingdom Metazoa; phylum Porifera; class Demospongiae; order Spongillida; family Spongillidae; genus Eunapius; species Eunapius fragilis. Next base: position 5,078,661 of record OY811975.1, on the reverse strand, counting down.
ATGCTGCAGGTGGGGATAATGACGTTCAGTGGTAGACTTCACCTCACCATCAGCAATGTCATTATTTTATATCCTTACATTTGTCTGTCTACTCTGTAGTATGTATGCACTTATTGATTGCAATGAAAGAGCATGTGAATCAGACTCTGACACATTTTATGTATTATGGACACATATGCACCATCTCATGCAGTTGTCCTGTCTTCAGCAGAAGATCCTCATTTACACCATTTATGGTGTAAGTTGATGGTGAAGCAACATACTATTTTAAGCATCACATTTGCATCACTTGGGAGAAGGAGAGGTGATGTAGGGTAATTTAACATCCATCATCACCAGACCTACCAATTTATGTCTCTGAGGTTTTCTGGTATTAAATGGAGGAGTGCATTAAACATGGCTGATGGGACAGGACTCTTCCCTATCAACAAGAATAAACGGTTAGTCCTGCATGTGTAAAGTTATAAGCCGCCTAACTCCGCCCCCATGCCTCGTGTTTATTAAACGATCTGCCATTCTGCTACCTCTAATAACTCAATTTCAGGAAATATTTGAGTATACGGCCGTATGCAGAAACGTTCACGAGATTATACGCCCATCATATGGTAGTTATATGATTGGAAACGAGCTAGGCAAACTGAGGAACATATCGCTCTAGCTGACTTGTACGTAATTTCAAAGAGGTAAGCTGACGCCATCACGCAGGCTGGGTATATTCCGGCAGGCTGGATAGTTTGCATGTTGAAATTCTTTTTTTTCTTTTTTGAGGGATTGTATGGGGCGCGGTTTAAGTTTTGAAAACTTACACGTTGGCGTTACTGCAATGATGCATGCCCAGCTATATAATTATGATTGCAAAGCCGCCTAACTCCCTAAACCACTGACAGTTCGTGGACTTCGTTGCTTGGGTGAGCGCCTGCTATATATAGTCATAGTATGAGGCCAAAAAACATGGTGGATAGTCCCGAGATGACGCTGCGACCCTCTCTAGAGCCGGCTGACTGGGGTGCATGATTGGCTGCGTGTTGTTTAATACTAAAGTGAGCAACATATGCAATTGAATCCAAAAAAACACCTCCATGTATATAGTTACGATATGTAGTACAGATAATGCGGAGGAGATATAATTACATAAGTGGATAAACAAGCAATGAATGCTTTTTGTGTGTGTGAATGAAATCATCGCAGCCAATCAATTTCACACCGGAGCGCGGCAGCACAACACTAACATGTTTTTAAAAATTACATTTACATAGTATCCTCTTAGTCTGGTATCAGGAACTATACGTGAGTAGTTATAGGAATTGACAGGATAATGAAAACTAGGACGCTCCAGACGAACAGTAAGCGTAAATAACTGTATAGAAATCGAACGACGCACAGCAAAAAAACGCAATTCTTGATTTTCAATTGATTTGTCACTTACATTCTGTTAACAGCTTGTACCAGGTATGTAAACATTTTGAAGCGACAAATCAATTGAAAATCAAGAATTGATTCGACGCGTTATTTTGCTGTGACGATTGCGAGTTAAAGATGGATCGTTTAGCGCTAGTAGGACTCCGCGAAAACGTATGGTTTTAGAGAACTAAAACAAGCGAGCTAGTATATCGTTCTCCAAGTTCTTCTCCCTCCTTTATCTCGTATAACTACTCGCGATAGAATCAATTTCAAATGATGCTGTTTGCAATTGTACCAGAAGACGTGTGTGCATTTTATCTTCACTGGTCGACAGTGCGCGAGGCATTGAGCTAACTTAACCTTTTTTCGTTGTGGCAGCTGTACATGTATGATAATCTTATTGATGGTTGTTACTATGACTCCGACGCTGTGATTCTATTTAAACTTCAAAGAAGCTAAGTTATAACTAACTCTCACTTGTCAGTTACCATGCATGGATAAATTCTTGATAGAGGAAACAAGTAAAGAAAAACATTCTCTAACGAGAAAGTTGGTGGGATTAGGAATTGGAGGCGAAGGTGGTTTTAAATGGATGGGAACAACTAAGGTTTTGAGAAATGAAAATGAGATATAAATTTTTTAGCACGAGTAAATGTAACGGAACCAAATATAGTTTTTTGTCTCATTTTCTTTTCCCAAAATCTTGTTCCCTCCTTTTTACATCAACTTTGCCTATATCCCACTAACTTTCGCATTAGAGAATGTTTTTCTTCGCTTGTTTATGAGGGGTGTTATGTAGCTGCGGATAGGCTCATATTTTGGACCGGCACGTATCAGGCTAAGAACATAATGGTTTCTTTTGCTTCCAGATGAAGTTATTATTTTACCTACAGGTGCTGATACGTGCAAGAGTCCCTACTGTATTAGTATAACAGGAGCCTGAGGCATGTATATAACTTAAATTAAGGTACACGCATGTACCCGTATTTCGCCATAAAGAAAATACTGCCGGATACAGAGAATGCGATCACTTGTATTAAAAAAATTCGAGATACAATTGCATCAGTTGCTTGAAAGATTATTACATGCAAGACCGCAGACTTGCACCCTAATAGTAAAAACATGCTATGCCATAAAAGCACTCTCAAATTATTATTTCATCTGTAATGCGTCGTCAGTAAAATCAATTTAAAGAGTTATTAATAATGCCGCATTTGGGTGGTATCCAGCGACTGTCGCCTTATCTGGCCTGGCGTATCATAGAATTACCGAGCGCCGCTACGTCAATCAGCGTGAGTGACAGCTTACAAAATTCCACACGTGATGCATATACAGTGACCGACATAGAGTTAATATTATAAGTAGTACTGAGATATAATTAAAATCATAGGACGGCATGAATGAGGCCAATGGCCTCGTTAACTCGTTTCGTACATTGATTTATAAAACGGATCAACTCTTTCACATTCATAACTGCATTTAGATAGATGCATATGCATATTAGTCTGGTTGTATAATATCAGTCGGGGTCCCCAGGCGATAGGCACATATGCACCACACAGCTGGATAATTCAAACTATCGCTTAATTAGTAAGCAGACAATTCAAGTTGAAATAAGTTTGGGAAGATCTCTTGTCAAATGTACATGTAAACCTAAACCATTATAATGGACTGCATGTCTTTGCATGGTTCCTCTGAGGGTGGTAAATATATTTTCAATCAGTTTTTGATCATAATGAGAGATTTGATGTGCTCAGTAAACAATACACTCATGTATGGGTGGAAAACTCGTATTTTATGTATGCTGAACTGTATTGTGAGCCAGCTGAAATTAATGTCACCAATAGTAAATTCTTCCATAGTCTTGTCACTGCCATAAATTCGCTTCTTATTTTAAGTGGCAACATTAATTTTTCAAGTACCATTTCAAATAGAGGTGGGGGGGGGGGGGGGGGGGGGGGGCAATTCGAGTTCTAAACTAGTTATTAAAGAATTTGCAGTCGTGCTATTTGCAAACAACAATGCGACTTATGGTGGAGCACTTTATATTGATCGGACATCCTCCATGCTTATCTTCTCTCCATCCAATGTATTGTTTATTAATAACACTGCTTCCTTGAAAGGTGGTGCCATATATGTCCAAACTGGTGTTCCATCACCATACATGCAATCACAATGTTTCTTTCAATTTCAAGCTACTATTAATTTAAGTGTGGTGATGCATTTTGAAGGCAACTATGCTGGGGAGGCAGGCAGTGTGCTGTATGGAGGGAACATTGACAGCTGTACCTTGGATTGTACTAGCATACCACATCAGTATCATGATAGGTGCATGAATTCATCAGGAGCAATATTTGATATGATAACTGATATAATACAATATGGCAATTCAACACTTGCATCAGACCCTACAACTCTGTGTTACTGCAACGAAAGTCATGTAATCAAATGCTCAGATAAGAATTACACTGAGCAATTGTACAAGCGGTATCCTGGAGAAATATTTTCAAAATCACTTATTGCTCGTGGCCAAAGAGGTGGGATTGTGCCTGATATTGTCTACACATGGTATTATGAAAATGGAATCATCATTAACTCTGCATTTAGAACTGCCAAATATTGTCATGCATACAATCTTCCCTCTAAGAAGCAAAATCCCAATAACATTATATATATGGCACCAGACACAAAGTTCAATAATATATTTGATATCATGGAGTCATTTAGTTTTAATTTAACTCTATTACTGGTACCATGTCCAATTGGATTTTCAATAGACAATACATCATCTGCATGTGATTGTAATGAACAGTTTAAAAACAATGGCTTGAAGTGTGACATCAATGATCAGTACATTTCATGGACATCAGGTGCAAAGTGGATTGGTATTATCTCAAATAATGCCATTGGAATATTGAATGACTGTCCAGCTGATTATTGCAATGGTTCAATGACAATTAGCTTGCATCATCCTGATATGCAATGCAAATACAACCGCTCTGGTATACTATGTGGTCAGTGTCAAGATGACCTAAGTATGATGCTCGGATCACCTCAGTGCAGTTCAAAGTGTTCCAACCACTACATTTTACTTCTGATCCCATTTGCCCTCATGGGAGTGGCATTGGTGGTTTTCTTATTAACATTTAATTTCACTGTCAGTAATGGAACAATCAATTGTTTTGTCTTGTATGCATTCGTCATCAATATGAATAGAAACATTTTTTTCCCTTTCACCTGCAAGGCATATTTGCTTTCACCATTCATTGCTTGGTTAAACCTAGACTTTGGAATTGAAACATGCTTTTATGAACACATGGATAGCACTGGAAAGATTTGGTTACAGTTTGTATTCTCTGCATATGTGTCAGCAATTATTGGAGCCATCATACTGGCAGGAAGGGTATCATCTAAAATCTCCAGGGTGTGTCGTTATCGCCTATTCCCAGTCATTGCAACACTTATTGCACTTATCTACTCAAAAATGCTTAGGACAGTCTCAATAATATTCACTTTTTCTCGTATGGCTACATCCAATAGCACTTCTCTACTGGTGTGGTCTTATGATGGAAATGTGCAGTTCCTTGGACCACAACACATAAGTCTATTTATATTCGGTCTAATGGTCGCCATACTTTTCATTGTGCCTTATACACTGTTGGTTCCATTGACACCATATCTAGTAAAGCTGTCTCATTGGAGAATATTCTCCTTGATCAATCAAGCCTCTAGTAGATAGCTATGAAGCACCATTCAAGGACCGTTATCGTTTCTGGACTGGAGCAATGCTCATATACCGAATGATTATTACCATTACATCAACAATATTCTCCCAGCAGCCAGAAATGATACTGCTAGTTATCATAGTCATTCATTCCTGTATCATTTTTTCTGGATTTGCTATTTACAAAAGTTGGACCATCAGTGCTACACTTCATGTCAATATCATTACTAATTCACTAGCTATCCATTTTGGCAAAAAACGATTGCATTCCCACCTATGTAGGTGTAGGTGTGGCCTTAGCTTGTTTCCTTGCAGTAGTTTTGAGCAATGCTATAACAGCATTATTTGGATTGAAACTTTCCCATCTCAAACACTTAAATCCAGCATATTCTGAAGTCATTGTGATTCACCAGTCATCAGAAAATAGCGAATACCGTGAACCATTGATGGATAACTGACTAATCATTGCTCATTGTAGAATAATATCTCTGGCGGGTTTTTATATTGATTAATGTTGTTAATTCTATTCTGTCATAAATTATATTTGTGGCAAATAGAATGTGATGCATGCATGTATATATTTTCAGATATTAAATTGATATTTCAAGCCGTAGTCTGCATAAATTCCCAAGAAATGTATAGCGTAGGTGCTGAGTTAATTTGTTTACTAACACAAAGTATGTTCATATGTACATGTCAGTACATACATCTATATAGTACTGGTGCAAACGATTGTCTCTTAACCAGGGAGTGTCCAATAAGCATTGAATTTAAATGCATAAATTATGTCATGTGTATGCAACATGACAATATTGCATATGCAACTAGAATTCTATTTACATTTACTTACATTCACATCATTTACATTCACATATGCTTAGTGATACACTACTGGTAATATTACAATATTAAAACTATGCCAATGCCCATCAATGCAAATTTTAGGGCAAATTCACTAAATTTTCCTTAGGCAGGAAACGTTCTGTATATCCCTACAGATCCTCCCCACACTGATACAATTAACCCAATTCATGCAGTTGCGTTCTAAACCATCAGTTCCCTACCAGTTAGATTAATTCCCTTTTGTGCCTAGTCCACTTAAGAAGCACCCCACAAGATCCAATATCCAAGATACAGCAAATTAAATATATAAATGGTACTGGATACACAGGGTTACACTATATAAATTATATGCTACTTGAGGTGCCCAATACAGAGGCAGCTAATTGCCGTGCTGTAGTGCAATGGACACTCTCTGCTCCTGTCTCTCCTTCATCTTCCAGACAAAAGACATGGGACCTCCCTCACATGAAAGGGACATATGATCACTCCTGCAGGGTGCCTCTGACTGCAGGTCTCATGCCACGTTACTGGCAGCAGCCACTGAAGAGTCTGGGGCCTGGTTGCATGCCCTTCCTGTCTCTTCCCTAGGCCTGCGAATGGATGATCACACAACCAGGATAGCTGTTGGTCTCCGTCTGGGTACACCACTCTGTCAACCCCACATCTGCCATCACTGTGGAGGTTATGTTGATGCCCTTGCTACTCATGGGCTCAGCTGTATTAAAAGCCAAGATCGTATTTCGAGCCATGCTGCTATCAATGCCATCATACATAGGTCACTAGCAGCAATAAATGTACCATCAACACTAGAGCCCATCGACCTATGCAGATCAGATCGCAAGCGACCTGATGGTTGTTCCATTGCCCCATGGAAGTCTGGCCAGTGTCTTGTTTGGGACTTTAATTGTGTGGACACCTTTGCAGCCTCATACAAATCTGATGCCACAAGGGAAGCTAGAGCTGTAGCCACAGCTGCTGAAGCCAGGAAGAAGATAATTATGCTCTGCTGTCCAAATCCCACCATTTTGTACCAATTGCCATTGAGACCTCAGGTGCCCTTGGCCCTGATGCTCTCAGTTTGCTCACAGATATCAGCAGGCATCAGCAGAGCATGACACATGATCACCAGTCCTCCCATATCCAAGATTCATTTTCCCCTAATTTTTATGTACTATTTAAATCTAATTAGTTTGGTCAATAAAACTAAAATACTCTAATGCTTAAAATCCACCAGATAAGTCTACCAAAATCGGTAAGTCCTAATTCGGCAATATAGTGCTTATTACAAAGAGAATAAAAATGATAATTTTGGTGGTGGCAAGGCGAGAGGCCAGGCATGAGAGAAAGCCTCTTGGGCGTCTGTGCCCCAAGCTCCATAAGATTCTACCACCAAGGGAATACAGGCTCACCCCAGCTCCGATGCATTTACCCTCATTGGCAGAGTGCTTCCTAAGCTCAGTACCAGCTGCTGCTGATCCTGACTCACTTCCAAAATAATGGAAGGGTTTAGCGGACAGGTCACAGTGAGATCGAAGGCAGCAGGTTTGCCAGTTTGAAGCAAGGATGTCTGCAGGGCGTTGTCGACAGAGATTGTGTCCTAGGCAACTGCCTGCTTCAACCATAGCACTGATGCCTGCACAATGAGATGATTCAAGGACAATGTCTCGGAGCTTAATATGTGTTTCTAAAATTTGTCCAAACCAGATGCAACAACACACTAAAAAAGCAGTTTCTACAGTAATTATGAAAGATCCAGCTTGTGGATTAAATGGTGGCAACCTCTTCCTAAGAAATCAAGGAAAATTTGGCGCAAACTTTGTTTTTAAGCCATTTCTGGTTCAAACATTACAATGAATAATTCTTATAACAAATCCAAAGTTTCAAGTTATGGAAATACATACTACTATGCAAGAATGTGCACAACACCGTCACAAAGTAACCATCTGTATTCATAATTAACAGTTCTGTTTGTCAGCATAGTTACACTCCCAAACAGAACTGTAAATTATGAATACAGATGTGTTACTTGTGACGGTGTTGTGCTCATTCTTGTATATTCACATTTTTACTCTGTGTATATTCACATTCCAGATAATTTCATCATGTTCACATTTACTTTGAGAGGTCCAACATTACAGATGACATAACATCAATTTTTCTTAATGCTTTATGGTGCTGAACACTTCAGTTATTACATTCTCTATTGTTACTTTTTAAAATTTATGAACCATGAATAGCTCTGAATAGATTAGGTTACAGTTTGTATACTCTGCATATAGGAGGTACCGTATCATATTGGCTGGAAGAGGGTGTGTCGGTATCACCTATTCCCATTCATTGCAACACTATCTACCCAAAAATGCTGGAGCTATGCTTATTTATCGAATAATGCTTATCATTATGTCTAAAATATTCTCCCAACAGCCGGAGTGCTAGTTATCATTGTCATTCATCTGTATTTTCTCAATTTGCTATTATAAACATTGGACCATCAGTGCAGTAGAGATTACTCTTCATGAATGTCAATATCATTATTAATTCACAATCTATGTATTTTGGCATATAAATGATTGCATTCCCACCTATATATATGTGTTAGCTTATTTCCTTGCAGTAGTTAAGAACAGTATCATTTGAACTGAAACTTTGCCACCTCAAACATTCAAATCCAGCAGATTCTGAAGTCCTTGGCATTCAGAAAATAGCTAATACTCATGAAATCGTTGATGAATAAAACTGGCTGATCATTGCTCATTGTAGAACAATAATATTTTCAGGGCGGCTCTGGAGCAGTTTGTATATTGATTACTGCTTTTAATACTGTTCTGTCATCTATTACTGGTGGAATTAAGGATTGTCACTAAACATGAAGCATTCAATCCTTCTCGGGGAGTGTCTGATAAGCATGGAATTAAAATGCATGTTATGTATATCTGTATTTGAATTTTTATATAAACTATTTGATCGAGTGAGATCATGGACTAACATACATTTTTTTCTGCCAAGCAGTCATTCCCACTTTTTTTTCATCCCGTCTCTATGGTGAAAGTAACATAAAAAGCTAAACAGCACAATATTCGCACATAAGGCTGAAGGTTACATGGGACCCCTCACTCCCACTGATGCCCCCCAGGTCTACTGGTGATATTGATGGTGATGGAGTGGATTACAGCTTGAATTACAGTGGGGAATCCTTGCGACGTCGCTTCATTGTCCTTGTACGAGCAGTGTTAGCAGTTCCGATCATTCATGAACTAGGCCCCTCTCAAATTTTGATTCGACGCATTTTTTTGCTGTGGTTTTTTTTGGGCTAACCCCGTTTTTGATGCACAATACACCTTCTCCCCTACTGGTAAAATTACGACTATGCCAACACCATCAATGCAAATCTTAAATGACACCTCACTAAATTTTCATCCACTGATAAAATAGACCTGCATTTGCAATCTAAACCAATCCCACCAGTACATCTATTTCCCTAACAGTTAGGCTAACTCCCTGTTATGTCTAGTCCACTTACGAAGCATCACACAAGATCAATATCCACACAAAATCATTTTTCCCAACCAAAATTATTATGTACTTAGTAATTATTAAATCCAATTTATTAGAGACTTCACTCAAAATGTACACCATAAACCTTAGTGTAGGAAATTTTATCCCTACTGATCAATTCATTTCTCTGAGAAAAAATCGTTTAAGTCTACCTAAAATCCTCTCTCAACCAATATATCAGAGTAGTTCCTGTATAGGAATTGACCCGGGTCATGAATATCATTTTAAAAACGCATAACTCTCGTACCGAGAAACGGACAGTGTTGCTCTTTGTTGCTATCGAACCAGAAGGCAAAGACGGTCATTTAAATGTTTTATTCCAGTCTTCGAACTGTTTGCTTTAAGAGAACAAAAAAGTTCGTGTTTTAACTCGTCCCCAGGCCAAATCATCTCCGTCGTCGTCGTCGTCTTCTTCTCGGGTGAGTATAACTCCGGATAGGAATGGTTTTAAAGAGCGCCAATTATACCAATCGCTTTAGAATCTCCTGGAAGGACATCTTCAAGTATCAGATGCATGAATAAAGCATAAAACTGACATACGTAATCATTACGTAATGCGTAGTGTTAAATAGAAGCGTTCCCATGGCGACATTTACGTATATTTGGAACTGTGCAAATAAAGAGGAAAGCTAAACAACGAAACGACGAGTTAGAATTTTCCCGCGTTCCTTACAGTGATCCCAAACAAAAGCGGGCATCTGCTCGTGACGGTAATTGAAGCGGAGGGGGGGGGGGGGGGGGGGGGGGGGGGCACTTGCCAGTCTTAATAATCGATAAAAATGATAATAAAAAAAATAGAGGAAACAAGTAAAGAAAAACATTCTCTAACGAGAAAGTTGGTGGTATATAGGAATTGGAGGCAATGGTGGTGTAAAAAGGAAGGGAACAAGATTTTGAGAAAAGGGTAATTA
>OY811975.1:5021157-5068027 GCA_963681505.1 Eunapius fragilis | reverse complement strand
TTTTTGTCTCATTACCCTTTTCTCAAAATCTTGTTCCCTTCCTTTTTACACCACCATTGCCTCCAATTCCTATATACCAACAACTTTCTTGTTAGAGAATGTTTTTCTTTACTTGTACTATCTTAGAAATGTAGTTTTTTTCTACAACTACAACTCGCAAGAAACGAATAACGCCATGTGCGTAAAAAATTCATGCTCTGGAAGATACTGTAGTGCATGAATGTGGTTGATGTGCAGTACTAAAACTATAGGCATTGTGCATCAAAAAAGGGATTAGCCCAAAAATACTACACACAGCAAAAAAACGCCAAATTTTGATTTGCGATTGATTTGACAGTCCCATTCCCGATACAGGATGTTCAACATCCGGTATCAGGAATGTGACTGTCAAATCAATGGCATATGTTCTAATGTTCGACCCCCTTTTTTTGCTGTGTATAACGGCCGGATGGAAAGTGAGCTAAAGGCCTTATGCCCCCCCCCCCCCCCCCCCCCCCCCCCCAAGCCCGTCCCCTGCCTATATGGGCCTGACGGCTTTTCCATTATCCCCGTAGTGTGAGAGAGATCTGCTCACCTGTGCTAGTATATGGACATGCAATGAAAATTGTTACTGGGATCGAATTGCCGGGTTGACTCGCAATGCTACAAGTAAATAAAAACATTCTCTAACGAGAGAGTTGTTGGTATATAGGATTGACCAATGGTGGTGTAAAAAGCATGGAAAACAAGAGTGACAGAAATATTATTGGAAATTGAAATAGGCCTATATTTAGCCCATTATTCAGGCATGTGTGTTGTATTGTGTGCTAAATATAGGCCTATTTCAATTTTCCAATAATATTTCTGTCACTCTTGTTTCCATGCTTTTTACACCACCATTGGTCAATCCTATATACCAACAACTCTCTCGTTAGAGAATGTTTTTATTTACTTGTTTCATAAGTTTTTTTTCACCCTGTCATAGCAGTATCATAGTCAATAATCAAATGTAGGAAGAGGATGGATGATCCCCTTTATCTCTTAATGCAAGAACAAATAACTTTAATAGTACTGCTGGTGGTGGGGGCAGCACTGATGGTGCAGGCAGGAGTGCCGGTGGGGGCAGCGCTGGTAGTGCCGGCGGGAGTAGCTGCTGGTAGTGGTGTGGGCAGTGCTGCTGGTGGTGGTGGCAGAAGCGGGGCTTCTGGAGGTGGTGGGGTGAAGGGGAGAGGAGTTGGAGGATGAATGTACTCTTCCTCCTCCGACCCCTCATTGGTGAAAAACCCGCGAAGGTCGTCAGCCATCTACATATACGTAACAGAGAGTATGATTAAATTTTTACTTCTTTATTTAGTGCAGAGCCTTTACACATCTACATAGAGTATTATTAAATTTTTACCTCTTTTTGCTAGCGGATGAGTGGCTTTTATACCTGCAAAGCCTTACACGTGTACAGACTGTGCTATAATTATATTAGTCCAATTCCATCATATTAATGACAGGGAGGGAAGGGGTGTATGCGTGTCAGTTGTGCTAAAATTCTATTGGTCAAATTTGATCCAGTAAAAATGGTCCCATCTAAACATGGAGGTGTAGCCTACATGCAGTTAAGTTGTATAGATGGGTAGTGTGGGAACTAAGGAAGTGAACTACATGGCAGTACATGGCAGCATGTAGATCGATCGATAAGGATATGTTCTCAGGTGAGGTCCTATCTGTGGACAGGGTCTGCAGCTTTATAAGTGTGGGCAGAAGGTCTGTTTTTATTTCACTACATAAATGTGAGTGTGCTGCTAGAAGTAACTGATGGTGGCTTATCTTACTTACTGCTGCACAGGCAGATCACTACCCCTAAGAATAGCTTTTTCAAGACCACCATTATACTCCATTGGTGCATGAGATTTGGGTTTATACAAGGAGTAGCTATATGGGAAAAGGATACAGTTGCAGCTATTTAGTTCTCAGCCCTTGCAACTGTAACTATATTCATACAGTTGCAACATTCACGGCTAGACAAGGCAGTCTTCAGATAAGGAAGCTTTATCAGATTAAAACAATAGACACTACTGTACACACAGTTGAGTCACCATGCATGCTTTACATGTAAAGTGAATGGTTTTGTGCAGATCCGTGCTGTACATAGTCGGGCGGGCCCTACTACCCACAGGTAGTAGGGTGACAAACCCGACCAAACGCGGTAGTAGGGCCGCCCGACTATGCTGTACAAATGCTGCATGCACAGCTTTTTAATGTTAATACAACATGCCATAACATACCTTTGGGTGGTAGTGGTAGTTCTGTGACCCCTGCGATACCGCGTCCTCTCGGCAGCACATTTAGCCAATCAGACAGCGGGATCATTTCAATACCGTCTCCTTTCAGATGCTTTAATGGTAGCTGATATTTCTCCCTATTAGCAGCGCGATTTCCCTCGAGGTCCTCTTCATATCGCCGCCTTTAGTTTTAGCAGCACGGTTCTCCTCGAGGTTCTTCATATCGCCGCCTTAGAGCAGCACGGTTCTCCTTGGGGTCCTCTTCGTATCGCCACCTTTTAGCAGATCGCTTAGATTCAATATCGGCCTTGTAGCTGTCGCGTACAGAGGCCTTCTTCATTTCGGGATCGGCCTTGTAGCTGTCGCGTACAGAGGCCTTCTTTTTTTTGGGATTGGCCTTGTAGAGCGCTCGGGCTTTAGCTTTGTTCTCGTATTGCTTTGGAGGTATTCCGCTCGTTGCTTTAGATCTCTTCTTAGAAAAAGAACTTCACTATTAGCCAACGTAACAACTAATATATTAAACTGGATAAATTTAGTGCAGGTTAGAGTATTTATAACTGCCTAAAATTATTAATAAATAGAACTTGACATATGTATGTCTATATGACATGTAAGGATAACGTGCCGGTAAATTTCGAAGCGATTGGTACTATTCCCGTCCTCCAAAACCGTTCCTAGCTCGAGTTATACCTTCCTAAGAAGAAGAAGAAGACGACGACGACGATGGAGAATTATTTTGGGACTGGGCACGAGAAACAGGAAATTGTTTGTTTCTCTATAACCACACCGTTTTATGACACGGAACAAACGTAGAACTGTAGATCGTTGTGCTCTCATTCCATCGCGATAAAGAGATAAGCGATCCGTTTCTCCGTTGTCCCTCCAGACGCTAGTGAAGATTTATTAATGACATTCATCAACCCTCAATCAATCCTATATTGAACCTGCTGCCGCAGGTTCAGATTATTTAATTTCTTTTTATATCCTTCAATTCTTGCCCCGTGTGTTAAAATCTTTTTGTGTGTCGTTCGATTGTACTGCCATTAGACACAGAGAACGAAAGAGAGGAATACCTCACAAGAAGAGGGAGAAGTTTCGCCATTCTATTTATAAGTACATTACGTCATAGCAATCATTCATACGTACATGTTTGTATACAATCGATGTATGGCCGCAAGAAAATGTTTATTTGTTGGTAGCTGCTTTTGTTTTGTGCTGCTGTGTGCTTCTCCAAGCAACGCGTAAGTTGGGGGAGGGGGGGGGGGAGGGGGGGGGCAAGATCTGTTACCCTTATTTTACGATAAGTTAGAGTTTCCAGAGGGGGCGTGGCACACTCTTTCCGGTAGCACTTGTTGATGTACCCTACGCCTTCTCACCCACCCCCAGCGCAATAACCGTTCCAACCGGGCAATGTTCCGACAGCAGTGACTGCTATCCTGCTGAACTTGACGGGTCGAGCGTACCAACCAAATACATCAACTGCTCCGATCAGAAATGTGTGTGCAGTGACTGCTTCTATGCCACAAACTCGTACAAATCGTGTGCCTACCAGAGATGTTGGGAGTACGACAACACGACCCAGACCTGTAGTGACCTGAGGAAGGACCAAAGGACAGCCTTCTTTCTCTCCTTGTTCCTGTCTGTCCTGGGAGCCGCTAATTTCTACATTGAACAATACACTATGGGTGCGTGTGTATGGCTTGTCTCTTTTGTTGTTGTCCCATGAAGTCCTAGTTTACCACCTGCATGCATTGTGTGACAATCAGTGGCACCTCCATAACCACACCCACCCATCATAGCTGGCTTCCAGCTGGCCACCCTCATCCTCCTGCCTCCCCTGATTCTCTGCATCGCCTGTTGTGCTGGGGCGGCCTTGGACCGCTGGCTACCCTGTGAGTTGCTCATTTCTTAGTTCCACACACTTTTCCTCAAAAGTCCATTCCCAAAGCCAAAACACACACACACACACACACATACACACACACACACACACACACACACACACACACACACACACACACAGACGTTGCAAACATTTCGTGTGTTAGCAGAGGTGGAAGGGGAGGTGATCCATGCGGCCATGCCTTCTTCCTTTCATCCATTCATTCTCTACACACCATATCACCACTCCACTGTGTCTCATTCTAGTTGAGCGATGGCTAGGTGCAATGCTCCTCTTCTGTTTCCTCCTCTGGATCTCTCTGATGGTGCTATGGTGGGCGTCTGACCTCCTCGCCTTTGCTGAGAATGAGCGTCTGGCAGGTGATGGCTGCCCACTGAATCCTAACCTTTGACCTCACCAATTGTGTAAGCATAATCTGATGAATCGATGGGAAGGGAAGATATGAATTTGGTGTTCCAGTAGCACCCATGTCATAAAAGTGTTCTGGTAGCATGTGAGGTGTTCCATTAACACCTATGTCATGTTAAGTGCTCCGGTAGCATGTGAGGATGTGAGGTGTTCCAGTAGCACCCATGGCATGTTCACATCAGATCCATTAGTGCGTACTGTAGGTGTTACTCACACAATTAGAATACATGGTATCCAGATATGTGATTACGAGGAATGCATCATACCAGCCAAGATGAGGGGAAGTGTTACACTACACCAGCCAAGATAAGAGGGAGGGTCTGAAATGACCCATCATCATATCAGCCAAAGGAGGAAGGGGGGGGGGGGGAGGAGGAGTAATACTTGACCAAATCTTGTTGTGTGAATCTTCAAATCCACTATGTAATTTTGATACCGGTTTTCTCTACCCCATGCAGTAAGTATGAATACTTAATAGGGTAAATGTAACACATGTACATGTATATCTTGGCTTACATTTCATTCTTCTGTGTGTTGGGCCCAATGTTTGACTTACTGACATGCTAATAACTCTGATCAAATGTGTTCAATCGGCTGCCACTCCCTGGATCCACCACTGCACACACACATGCACATGTGCACACGTGTACACACGCGCACACGCATCCACACATGCACACACACACACACACACACACACACACTGTGGTCATGCATGCTTTCCCACCATGCCTCATTTGGTTGTTTGTATTTTTCTTCCCATGTGTATTAAGCATGTGAGGTGTTCCATTAGCACCCATGTCATATTAAGTGCTCTCGTAGCAAGTGAGGTGTTCCAGTGATACCCATGTCATATTAAGTGTCTGGTTGCATGTGAGGTGTTCCATTAGCACCCATGTCATATTAAGTGCTCTCGTAGCAAGTGAGGTGTTCCAGTGATACCCATGTCATATTAAGTGTCTGGTTGCATGTGAGGTGTTCCATTAGTACCCATGTCATATTAAGTGCTCTTGTAGCAAGTGAGGTGTTCCAGTGATACCCATTTCATATTAAGTGTCTGGAAGCATGTGAGGTGTTCCAGTAGCACCCATGTCATATAAGTGTTCTGGCAACACATGAGGTGTTCCAGTAGCACCCATGTCATATAAGTGTTCTGGCAACACATGAGGTGTTCCAGTAGCACCCATGTCAATTAAGTGTTCTCGTAGCACGTGAGGTGTTTCGATAGTACCCATGTCATTTAAGTGTTCTGGAAGCATGTGAGGTGTTCCAGTAGCACCCATGTCATATTAAGTGTTCTGGTTGCATGTGAGGTGTTCCAATAGCACCCATGGCATGTTCTCATCAGATCCATTTAGTACTGTATATTGTAGGTGTTACTCACACAATTAGAATACTATGGTATCCAGATATGTGATTACAAGGAATGTGTCATACCAGCCAAGATAAGGGGAGGGTCTGAATAGACCCAACATCATATCAGCCAAGGAGGCAGAGGAGTAATACTTGAATCTTTTCAGGTCCTGGTGTGTGCATCATCAAATCTGCTATGTAATTTTGATACCGGTTTTCTCTACCCCATATGAACACTTAGTAGGGTAAATATAATATCATGGCTCATATTTTACTCTGTGTGTTTTGTCATTCCTACGACTTTCCCTTCCATCCTACGCAGTGTGAAAGAAATCTGCACACCTGTTGTACACCAGAGTTAGCATAAGGACAGTGCAAAGATGCTGCAGCTGGGGATAATGACGTTCAGGGGTAGCATCATCAGCAATTTAATTATTTTATATCCATACGTTTGTCTGTCAGTCTACATGTATGCACTTATTGATTGCAATGAGAAAATTATCCGGAAAGAGGCATGTGAATCAGACTCTGACGCGTTTTATGTATTATGGACACAAATCCACCATCTCATATTCATAACAGTTGTCCTTGTCTTCAGCTCATTTACGCCATTTATGATGTAAGTTGATGGTGCCTTGGAACATGAAGCAACATACTATTTTAAGCATCACATTTGCATGACTTGGGAGAAGTCTTATGGAGAGGTGATGGGATGACAGCACACTGTTAAAAAAAAGGTGTTACCGCAACACACTTCGGGGTGTTCGTATGGATATTTAAAAATGACACCCCCTGGGGTGTAGTGGTAACCGCTTAGGAGTGTTACAGCTAACACCCCTGAAGTGTAGCCAGTACACTCTATTGGGTGTTGACAGAGGTAACAATATCTCGTATATTTACCGTAAATTGATGATCCCAACATAAATTGATATTAATAAACTATACAACAGGTCCAATTGATTTTAATAAAATGATGATAAATAAATACAACATGAAGAACACATATATATACGAAAGTTAGAAGTCTTTGCACGCCATGACGCTCGAGCAGGTTATTTCTCTGGTTCAGACACTAAACAAAATAAGAGAACACATAAAGGTCAGGTTACAGTACAAGACATGTCTGACCTTAAATCTTGGCCTTCGCGAAGGAGTATACTGTAACAACGCCGTCGACCGCACTGACAGCGAAATACATTGTTCTGGCTTACCTCGATAGCTTGGTAGGGCGTGTCCTTTTAGTCTTGCGAACTTTGTAAAATAAAATAGGGCGTATTTGAACGCGTGAAAGGGAACTGACGTGTATGGCTTACCCCGATAGCTTGGTAAGGCATGTCCTTTTAGTCTTGCGGACTTTGTAAAATAAAATAGGGCGTATTTGAACGCGTGAAAAGGAACTTACATGTACCTCGATTCCTCACGCGTATAGTGAGGTAGCGTGCGCTGTAGTAGCTGGGTAGCACGGTAGTAGAATTTTCCTTAGCGTATATAGCCGAGAAGTGGATTTGTACAGGCATTCCGAACTGCTGTACTAGTATCCCTACCAAGAACAACTCGATGCACTCTCTTCAAGGCACCCAACTGTTGTTAATTGAACGACGCATCGCTAAATGTTTGAAGAAAACAACTGGGTTTAAACCAAGCAAAACATCACCATGCCTATTACCTTTCACGAACACTTTATATTAAAGGTCACGGAGAACGTGCTATTAAGGGTCACGCATGCGCAATGAAAAATACCCTGGGGTCGAGGCAGCGAAAAGGGACCTAGCGCATATTTTTTCAAGTTTTCAAAATATTTCATATTCAGAGAGGCACCTATGTCCTCTACAACTTCTTTCATACACACTGGAAATTAGCCTGTCCATCATGGGGTTACAGGGTCCCGAATTTTTAATTACGCGTACATTTTTATTACACATGTGGACTTTGATGCTCCTTCCTGGAAATTTTTATAATATGCTCTAGGTCCCTTTTTGCTGCCACGACCCCATTTACTCACTAGAAGTTCAATGTTTTTATCAACATGAACACAAAACATGGGTACATATTAATACTGATAAAAAGTTGATCCAATTATGACATCATGCTTAAGCATGCATGATATGCCAAATGTGGCACCATTTCAGATATTCATACAATATGGCACATGTGGAATCAAAATGCTACCCTGCTATTGACTGACCCATCACATGATCTTCATGGCAACCAGTCTGGTCCAAGTCACATGATCCCCTCTATGGCAACCTTTGGTAATGGTCCCCACAGCCATTTCCTCCTCACTCGCTAAAACCTTGTCTGCATCAGGAGTCTTCTCAGTTGTCTCTTCCTTTACAAACATGTCTTCCTTACCCTCAGTTCATCCTACATGTATACCTCAGACTACTTGCCTCTCACTATAGTTACTTAATTGCCTCTCCCTACTTGTCAACACGCTATGTAGTGCTACACATCGATAATAATTATATTCTCATCCATAAAAATAAACAATAGATGGAGCAACAGAAAACTAAGGGCAACCCAGATGCGCTTTTATAAGAGTTACAAGGAAGAGCAGATAAAGAAGTGGCTAGCAACTACGCACTAACGACCAACATATGCAATCAATCTGTGTACATACTTTCACATTACCACGACTCAAAAAGCTTTTGGCAGTGTGGTATAACCTCAAAGTTTGATACACATGTATTTGTTCAGCAGTTACAATAGTAACATGAATCAAAATGACAAAAAGGAATAAGCACTTAGTCAGAGTACAGAAAAAAATGATTAGTTACTATAGTCAATCCAGGCATACAGCAAAAATGATCAGTTACAATAGTCGATCCAGTGTTGACTTGACACAAACAGCTAGGGTAGGTATTTTCTGACTATCCTGGATGTCTAGAATATAGAATTGTCCAAATGTAAGGAATGCTAGACTGGATTTTGGATACTCTATATTAAAGGCAAAGTATGCTCCATACAGAGACTTGATAGCCTCCCAGCAAGTTGGCTTCTCTACCAGGATCTCTTGTTCGGTAACAACAAAGATTTGTGGGGCAGTAGAGTCATGATTCACTATAAGTATGTAGGGCCAGTTTTGTCCCACAGTTTGTACAGCCTGTTCCAGTTGGGTACAAATCTGTCAGGAAAATGTTTTTTAACACCTACAGATGTTTGCTCACTCCCCTCCTCCTCCACCTCTAAGCCCCTCAGTATTTAGAAAACTCACAGACATTCAGAGCACAACGTTGATACTTTTGCTCGCATATTTCTTGGGCGTAAGTAAGGCATTGAGTAGCTCCAAAGAGTGCAGTTCGCTCAGTGTATTTGCTGTCCAAACAAACACACACACACACACACACACACACACACACACACACACACACAAACATACACACACACATGCACACACACATGTGCGCACACACACACAAATTTGAACATGTGTAAACAAACAGAAACAGTCACTACTTGTAAATCACAAGTGTTTATGTGCATGCATTGTTATTTATACTGAAAAGTTTAGCTGGCATTTAGAAAAATTCTAAATCATTTTATCAAGACCCTATATAATTTTAAAGATGGTGTTTATTATATGCCAATATACCAGAGCTATCTAACTTTAATAAAATGAAATGTGTCAAAGCCATAATATCTTTTCGTATCTGTACATAACTACAACTACCCCTTTTCACAGTCATTATTCACAGCAAAGATTATCTGTATAAACATGTAAAAATAGCCTCTTTACAATTACCTTCCTCATTTGTGCAATTCTGTATCTCACCGAGCTGAGCTTTAAGTATAGCAGAAATATTCTCCCGACTTTCAGCTTCCTTCTTTGACAGTCTGTACACTTTAGGAATCATCATTTTCCATCTCTCACTAGCCACTTCCTCATTGTCAGTGCCAACTATAGCCACCAGTTCCCTCCAAAGCTGAAGGGTACAAAACACTAAATGAAGCTAAAGACTGTCCATCATTAATATTTAATGCATGTTCAGAACTCGTTTTGAATGACAAATACATGTATGTGCATGAACATAAAATATTTGTAAATTCATTACTACTATCACCCGGTCCGCATCTTCCTAATCAGATTGTGAAGGGAGGATCCTCTCCCACCTTTGATTACCATACCCCCCCCCTCCCAATTTTCTTACACCTCCCCAATCCAATTCTCCTACACTGTACCTCCCTAATCAAAACTATCATCCTCCTCACCCTCCTTCCCCCAGCCTCCTCCCCCTTACACTTCCTGTATCATCCTCACAAGCATCTCCATCATCCTTATAGTACACGCTCTCTTGTCCTCCCCCTGCTTACACAACAAAACTAGGTAACCCCAATTGAGTTAATGAGACGTGTTTTTCATGAGTGAAAAAAAAAAAACGATGTCATCGTTATATAAACACATATATTTTTAATTGCAGGGCTAAATGGGTCACCTTTGCTGGTCAGAAGTATCAAACTATGTGTATTGTTATTCTAGGAGTGGATGAAGACTACCCTATGTTTGGGCAAGTTAAGGAACTGTACATGATTGATACCACAAAACCTATGGCAATTGTGACTGTAATGTCAACGCTTGCATTCAACGAGCACTACCATGGCTATACATTGAGTTATTCAACCTCTACCAGGGCAGGGCCGTAGAGAGGGGGGGGTAAGCAGGGTATGTTACCCCGGGCCTCAGGGTGTAAAGGGGCCTCCGGGTCCAGAAAATATTATTCCTACAATTGGGGGGTTGAAGGAATCATCATCAAATGTGATGCTTCAGCGGCGGATCCGGAGGGGGGGGGGGGGGGGGTAACTCAGTGCACGTGTCTCCCCCCCCCCCCCCCCCTTCCAAATATAAATTCATAACTTTTTGGGCTGCATTTTATAATAATAGCCGCATGCTTGCGCCACCTATTGATACCCGTACGCATTAACTCTACTAGTGTACTATATCCTGGGCCCCCTGATATGCGATCATACCCCCCTTCCCCCACTTTTTATATTGGGCTAGAAACCGGCAGCACCCACCACCCCCCCCCCCCCCCCCCGCTTTTCGTATCGGGCCAGAAGCCAAAAGCACCCCCCTCCCCAGCCACACCCACCATCCGTGCCCCACCCCCCCTATAACCTGGATCCGCGGCTATGCTTGGCATGGGTGAGGGGCCTTATTAACTTAAATACCCCGGGCCTCCGTGCCGCTCTCAATGGGCCTCTACCAGGGTAATATCTCTCAAAACATTGTACAGTCCTTTTCCACTCCATGCTAGAAGATGTCCAAATGGCGACAGATTGGTGGTAATGAAGCACCATATATCTGGAACAGTTCAAAGTTAAAGCGTACATATACTATCCTGTATGAACTGTATTGACTGTAACAGGTGATAGACATGATTATATTGTGTTGGTACCAGATGATTACTATGCTCCTCCTTGAGCTACATGTGATAACATATGAAAAACTTGTGTTCAACAATATATATATGTTCCCATGTAATTTTACTATTAGGGTGTGGTCTAACTAGAATCCAGATGGAGTTTTAACACTGTGACGTGGTGCGCATACATGAACCACTGCACGCAAGCCTTCTTAAACACAGCTTTGTTGTATACCGTTATTGCACGTTGTAAAAGCGACGCTAACGTGTACAAACGCACTACCCACACCGACGAACGCCCGCCAAGGCCAGCGTTTAGTACTGTAAGTCGTGTGCGTGCGTACATACCTTAAAGATAACGTTCGGCTTTAAAGTTCAATCCAACTACGAAGTCTGTCACAGCTGCCATAGCATCTTGCCAACCACGCCCTCAATCCGTCAAACAAACAAGGCTGGGAACGCGTTCACTGGGGTGTAATGCGGTAAATCAGTGCTATGACAACACACCTTTTAAATGTCTTAACACTCCATTATTGGTGGGATACGGTGCTAACACTCTCGCGTAGTCTGCCAACACCCATAGGTGTAAGCTGAACACCCTAGTGTGTTATCATAGCACCCCATGGGCTGTAACACCCCTCAGACCTAACACCCCTCGGGCCTTTTTTTTTAACAGTGCAGGCTAATTTAACATCTGCCATCACCAGACCTACCAATTAAGTTCCTCAGGTATTGAATGGAAGAGTGCATTAGACATGGCAGATGGGACAGGACTTTAAACAAGAATAAACAGTCCGGATCCTTCATGAGTAAAGTTATAAGTCCGCCTCCATATATGGCTCATGTTTATTTAACGACTACCAACGTAACCATTCCGCTGGCGCTAACTCATTATTTCAGTAATTTTAAAAGAGTATGCGGCCGTATGCAGAAACGTTCACGAGATTATACGCACGTGTAATCTCACCCACGGTAGTTACATAATTGGAAACGAGCTAGGCAAACTGAGAAACATATCGATCAAGCTGACTTGTAATTTCAAAGAGGTAAGCTAGCGCGCTGACGCCACCACGCAGGCTGGGTATTCCGGCAGGCTTGATGGTGTGCATGTGTGTTGAAGTCGTTTTTTTTTTAATTTTGAGGGATGGTATGCCAGACGTGGGCGCGGTTTCTGTTATGAAAACTTACTGCAAAAAACTGCACACGTTGGCGTTACTGCTATAATGCGTGCCAATTATAAAATTATGATTGTGAAGCCGCTCTAACTCCTCCAAAGCACCGACAGCTCATGACCTTCGTTGCTTGCGTAATTATAAGCACCTGCACATTTCATGCCCTCGATCAGTAGATATTGTCTTTACTACACAGTGCATGGTTGCAGCGTCATCCAGGGAGTTTTGCTGCCATGCATGAGATCAAAAACATGGCGGGTAGTCCCGAGATGGCGCTGTGACCCTCTCTAGAGACGGCTGACTGGGGTGCATAATTTTCAGAAATTGACTCTTAAAAACTTGGTTGCGTGTAGTTTGATATTAAAGTGAGCAACATGTTATGGAATTAAATACAGTAGCGGCTAGCTCATCTGCACTTTCACACATGCATTCGTATATCAGCACAAATAATTACATTCACAAAATGGTAGTAGAAGCTGCGGTTAGCTTTCTTAGCTAAGTCATGTAATGATTTCACTGATCACTACCTACTGTAAATGCGATCGATCATAGCGTTTGCAAAGAAAAGCCAAAGTTTCTACTGTGAAGTAATAATTTCAGTGTGCCGAGATGCGAATGTGTGAAAGTGCTGATGTGCGAGAGCTACTGAAAACACCTCCATGTATGTAGTACAGATAATGCGGAGGAGATACATGTATGAATAAACAAGCACATTCTTTAGGTGCGAATCATCACACACGCCCGCAGCTAATCAGATTGTTACTGGAGCGTGGGTTCCTAAATAGGAACTGATCCGCGCGTGAACAGTGACAAGTGACGCTCCCGACAGCGTAAATAAAAGTAAAATCGAACGACAAATCCTTTCGTGCTAGTCGGACTCCAACGATAACGTATGCAGGGGCAGATCAGCGAGGCGGGGGTAAGTGGTTCTTCCCGCGGCCGTTCCCTTATTTTCGCATGATAGAATCAATTTCAAATGATGCCGTTTGTACCAGAAGACGTGTGGGCATTTTATCTTTACTGGTCGTTAGTAGACTAGCTTGGCGTTGAACTAATACGTTTTTTTCGTTGCGGCAGCCGATGAACTCGCTGATGGTTGTTAGTATGACTACAGGCGCCGTAATTCTAATTTAAACTTCAACGTGATTGCTTTTACTAACTCTCACTTGTCAATACAGTAGCCGCTTGCTCCAGCGGTAATTATCACATTCTCATCAGCGGAAAAATAATTATTTCACCTGGTATACAGATCGAAGAAACTGTTGGTGTACTTAGCAAACCCGCCTGTGGTTGACTATGCTCCTCTAAATGAATTCAAAGTATATATAGCGCTTTGTATAATCCACCCCTTCTCTAATACATGTACTATTAGAGAAGGGGCGGATTACGAAGCGCTATGTACACGGCATAGCCGCATATAAACAGTGAATTTCATTTAGAGGAGCATAGTCAACCACAGGCGGGTTTGCTAAGTACACCAAGAGTTTGTTCTGTACCAGGTGAAATAATTATTTTTCCGCTGCTGCGAATGTGATAATTACCGCTGGAGTAAGCGGCTACTGTACTACTTAACTGTCACCGTTACCATGGATAGTTTTTTTTTTTTTAAAGAGGAAACTAGTATAGAAATTGAGAAAGATGGTGGGATATGAGAAATGGAGGCAAAGATGGTGTAAAAAAAGGAAAGCAACAAGGTTTTGGGAAAAGAAAGTGGGACAAAAATCCCGGCTACGTATAAATATAACGTAACCAAAATAATTAAGAACAAAATATACACCACTGTGACATTTAATTGCCTCCAATTCACATATCCCACTAACTTTCTCATTAGAGAATTTTTTTTTTTTTTTGGTTGTTTTGTGTGCTGCTGATTGTCTCATATTTTGGACCGGCACTCGAATCACGCATTAGAAAAACTGGCACTATAAAATAAACAAACGAAACTGAGCTTGTCCTTGCCATAATCCGATCGACCGTGATCGATTACAGGGAAGGCTTAGAACAAATGGTTTCTTTTGCTTCTTAATAGAGGGTGTACACCTGCGGAACTGCATTTAGATAAATACAATTACCCAGCTGAATGATTAAAACTGTCACTTCAGTAAGCAGACAGTTCAAGTTGAAAGTAGAAGAAGTTATTGGGACAGATATCTTGGCAAATGTAATGTACATGTAAACCTAAACTAGTGGACTGCAATTACTGCTAATGTCTGTGAATTAAGGTTGCATGAGGGTGGCTGATTGTCTCCTACAATATGCTGCATTATAATTTGACTCTTTCATTACTGATATCAAGTAACAATGATGTACTGTCAGAGATCAAGATGTTGGTGCTTCTTCATGACCATGATGTTTACCATGGCTGTTGGTACACCGAATGGTCAGGTTTATTATGTATTACCACAAGGTACCTCAAACAGCTCATGCCCTCATGATGGAAACCTTTGTACGGACATCAACACATATGCTCAAAATGTTCGGAAATATTTTCTGTCAAATACTACGTTTATATTTTTACCTGGCAACCACTTTCTTGAAATCAAAGATATTATCGAAATTCAAGCTGTAGATAAATTGAATTTGGTCAGTAATGGAAGCTTTAAATGGTCGTCCATAGCCAATGATTGTGCAGTATACAACTTTGACCAATATAATGATGACAGCAATGTCACATATAAGGAATCACTGGCAAACATTACATGCACTGGCTCATCTGGATTCTCCTTTTTCAATGTTACAAATCTAAGTTTAATAAACATTACAATAACCAACTGTGGAGTGTATTCATTGCAGACCTCACTCAATGCCAGCATCCATCTTGTTAATGTCTCCGGCCTCTTGATGCAGGGTGTAACCATAAAGAACAGTACAGGGTATGGTTTGCTGGGAGTTAATGTTCAAGGACAATCAACAATAATGAAGTCCTCATTCATAGGAAACAATCAAATAATAAAAGATATTTACATGTTTAAAAAAAATTCTGTCAAATCCAAATGCAATAATATACTAACAAACAGCAGTTTCTACAGTAATTATGAAAGTTCCAGCTGTGTATTAAATGGTGGCAACATCTACCTTAATTATCAGGATCCAGTAAATAATAATTCTGAAAGTAATGAATTAATGCTCACAGACCTTGTGTTAAGTTTAGGTGTTGATGGGTCCTACCCACATTGCCTAACTTCTTCGCCAGGAACTGGTCTAGCAGTGGTAATGCAACAACAGACATATAGCGTCCACATTATTATAAATTACACAATATCCTACAGAAATCAAGGAAATTTTGGTGCTAACTTTTATTTTCAAGCTATTTCTGGTTCAGTTATCAATATAAATTATGTTACTAGCAAGTCAGGAGTGTCAATTCATGGAAGCATGTACTATACAGTGATGAGTTCATCAAATGTACATAGCAACACATCTCTGTTCATAGTCAATCATTCAGCTTTCGAGTGTAATTACGCTCCTGAATGTGGTTCACTATATGTTCATATACCGGGTTATATTTCTCACCATGTGAAAATTTATCTTGAGAATTCCTGTTTTGTGGACGACACAACGTTAACTAATAGATTCATTTCGGTAACGAGTACTGCAGGACACTTGTCCATGTATATTCTGCATTGCTACTTTAAAAATCTAAACCCTGTTACGAACAATTATGGAATATTAGCTGTATTGGGTAATCAAGACACTAGCATATGGGTGGACAACTCGTATCAAATGTATACTGAACTATTTTGTGAGTCAGCTGACGTTTATGTTACCAACAGCATTTTCTTTAAATCTCGTGTGACTGCTGTAAATTCGTCAATTATTTTAAACGGAAATGTTTGTTTCAAAAATGTTTCTACAAATAGAAATGGTGGAGCAATGCTTATTTTATCTTCTAAATTAATTATTAACGAATTAGCTGAAGTGATATTTGCCTACAACTATGCTACTTACGGTGGAGCACTTTATATTGATCAGTCATCGTCTATGCATATCATCTCTCCATCCAATATATCCTTTATCAGCAACAGTGCTTCCTTAGCAGGTGGTGCCATATACGTCCAAAGTAGTGTTCCATCATCATACATGCAATCACAATGTTTCTTTCAATTTCAAGCTACTATTAATTTAAGTGTGGTGATGTATTTTGAAGGCAACTATGCTGGGGAGGCAGGCAGTGTGCTGTATGGAGGGAACATTGACAACTGTACCTTAGATTGCACAAACATACCACATCAGTATCATGATAGGTGCATGAATTCATCTGGAACAATATTTGATATGATAACTGATGTTGGTTATCATCTTAATTTTACATCTCTGATTGCATCCGACCCTACAACTCTATGTTACTGCAACCAAAGCCATGAACTTAAATGCTCAAATTCTGATCCTAAAGACCTGAATGTGCATGTGTCCCGATATCCTGGAGAAAAGTTTTCAAAATCACTTACTGCACATGGTCAAAGGGATGGGATTGTTCCTGGCATTGTCTATACTTGGTATTTTGAAAATGAAGTCATCATAACCTCAGCATTTAGAACGTCAAAGCAATGTGCTGTTTTTGATATTCCATTTTTCAACCATGATGTCCCCTACATAGGAGTGACAACTGCAGCGTCATTCAATAGCATTGTTGAGATAATGGAGTCCTTTTATTATAACTTAACTTTGTTACCTTGCCCCATTGGTTTTTGTACAGATAATGTGTCATCTATATGCAACTGTAATGAAGAATTGCAGAACCATGGATTGAAGTGCGACATCAATGATCAGTCAGTTTCATGGATATCAGGTGCAAAGTGGGTTGGCAAAGTATCAAATGATACAATTGGAATAATAGACAATTGTCCAAGTGATTACTGCAATGATATTACAACTGTTAGCTTGCATCATCCTGATATGCAATGCAAATACAACCGCTCTGGTATACTGTGTGGTCAGTGTCAAGATGACCTAAGTATGATGCTCGGATCACCTCAGTGCAGCTCAAAGTGTTCCAACCACTACCTTTTACTTCTGATCCCATTTGCTGTCATGGGAGTGGCATTGGTGGGTTTTATAGTAATGTTCAATTTCACTGTCAGTAATGGGACAATAAATAGTTTGGTCTTGTATGCATTCATCATAAATCTGAACAGAAACATCTTTTTCCCATTGTCATGTAATCCAATCGTGAAGTATCTGCTTTCACCATTTATTGCTTGGTTAAACCTAGATCTTGGAATTGCAACCTGCTTTTATAAGCACATGGATAGCACTGGAAATGTTTGGCTACAGTTTGTGTTCTCAGTATATTTGTCAGTAATTATTTTAACTATCCTAGGGGCTGTAATGGTATCTTCTAAGATATCCAGGGTGTGTCGCTATCACTTATTTCCAGTTATTGCAACGCTTATGGTACTTTTACACTCTAAATTAGTTCGAACAGTATTAATAATATTCACTTATGCTCATATGGATGCATCCAATAGCACTTATCTGCTTGTGTGGTCTTATGATGGAAATGTCGAATACCTCAGTGCTAAACACAAAGCTCTATTTATTGTCGGTCTTCTAGTCACCATACTTTTAATTGTGCCCTACACATTGTTGATTCCATTGACGCCATTTCTGGTAAAGTTGTCACATTTGAGAGTATTCTCCTTGATCAATAAAGTTAAGCCAATAATAGATAGTTACGAGGCACCATTTAAGGAACGATACCGTTTCTGGACTGGAGCAATGCTAATTTATCGGATAGCGCTCACCATTGTGTCTACATACTTTTCCCAACAGCCAGACATGGTGCTGTTAGTGATCATTGTCGTTCATTCATGTATAGTTTTTTCTGGATTTGCGATTTATAAGAGTTGGATCATCAGTACAATGGAGACTACCCTTCATGTCAATATCATCATTACTTCACTGGCTATCTATTTTTGGCCTTCTGATAGAAATTATTGTGTTCCCACTTCTGTAGGTGTGAGTGCAGCCCTGGTTTGCTTTCTAGCAATTGTTATACGTAATATTATAACATCAGCACTGGGATGGAAACTTTGTCATATGAAATATTTAAAACAGCCAAATTCTGAAGCTAATGATATTCAGCAGGCATCAGCAATTTTACCAAGTGGAAATAATGAGTATCGTGAACTATTGATGGATGATTGACTGATGTGAATTAAATAATATTCTGTAACGGAGTGATAGTGTTTAATTTTAATGTCTTGTGTTAAATAATTCCGAACCAGTTCTAGGACTAGTTGAATACATTTAAACTGATCAGTATTGTGGATTTATGCATGAAATTATTGTGCTGTAATGATTTTAGCACACCACATTGTTTGGGAGATTGGTGCTTAATTATTGGAGTGAAATTACCGGGACCTGTGCACAGACATAGCACAGCTGACATCTATGAAATGAAAAAGCAAAAAAAAAAATAGCCAACAGGCTTCTCTACATAGGAACCAATTTTTAAACAATTTACCTGCAGAAAGGTGTAAAAGCCTTGAACACCTGGTGGTAAAGTTCTCTGAGAGAGAAATGTAAGGGAACGCTTTCATATTGATCTGTCATTGTCTATACCTATCTTCTCTCCATCTAATGTGTCCTTTATCAGCAACAACGCTTACTTAGAAGGTGGTGCATTAAGCACATCCAAAGTAGTAGTGTTCCTTCATCATATTTGCAATCTCAGCACATGTTTCTTTTAATCTCAAGCTAATTTAAGCGTTCTAATGCATTTTGAAGGTAACTATGCTGAAGAGGTTGGTAGTGTGCTCTATGGAGATATTATGAGAACTGTGCATTTGATTGCACCAGCATATGCATCGATTTTTCAGGAGCAAAATTTAATATGACAACTGATATTGGTTATCATCATCTCTCATTGCATCACTTTCAAAGTTAATTAGCCAAGAGCTTGACGGACTACCGAGCCACCATATGGCACAACACTTTACATGTTTACATGCATAGTATGTCCGACACAGAGCACCTCAGCTGCAGTGACTTTGATGTATGATTGCAATGTGATTTACTTCAAAGTATATTTCAAAATATAAATATATCATAGAGTGGAACGAATTAGGTTGTACATAATGATGGATTTACTAATAGTGATCAACTCTTAAGAGGGTGTACACAGAACTGCATTTAGATAGGTGCAATTATATAGTCACATATGCATCACACAGCTGGATAATTAAAAGGGTATCATAATAAACTGACAATTCAAGATGAAATTAGAGATCTCCTGGAAATGTAGATGTAAAATAGGGGTAAATTGTCAGCTGCAGTGTCACTTTATTTCTTTCTTTCTGACACGTATATATACCAAAGTAACAATGATGTACTGTCAGAGAACAAGATGTTGGTGCTTCTTCATGACCATGATGTTTACCATGGCTGCTGGTACACCTAATGGTCAGGTTTATTATGTATTACCACAAGGTACCTCAAACAGCTCATGCCCTCATGATGGGAAACAGTGTATTGACATCAACATACATGTGCTCAAAATGATCAGAAATATTTTCTGTCAAATGCTATGTTTACATTTTTACCTGGCAACCACTTTCTAGACATCAAAGATATTATCGAAATTCAAGTTGTAGATGCATTGAGTTTGGAAGATTTAAATGGTTGTCCATAGCCAATGATTGTGCAGCAAACAACTTTGACCAATGTATTGATGACAGCCATGTCACATGTAAGGAATCACTAGCAAACATTGCTTACACTGGCTCATCTTTTAAATGTTACAAATCTAAGTTTTATAAATATTATAATTACCAACTGTGGAGTGTATTATTGCAGACCTCAATCAATGCCAGCATCCACCTTGTTAATTTCTCCAGCCTCTTGATGCAGGATGTACTAACTATAACAAATAATTGTACAGGATATGGTTTGCTGAGAATTAATGTACTAAGACAAAAAAAATTAATCCATGGGATACAATGAGATATATAGGTGCATTAAAAAATTTGACCAAACCAAATGCAACAACACACTACAAAAGAGCAATTTATACAGTAATTTTGAAAGATCCAGCTGTGGATTAAAAGGTGGCAACCTCTACCTTAATGATCAGGATCCAGAAAAAGATTAGGTTACAGTATACAAACTGTAACCTAATCTTTTAGAGAATGTAAAGACTGAAGTGTTCAGCACCATCCTTAATAGCAAAGAAAGCATTGGGAAAAATTCAATATCATATTGGCTGGAATTCGAAATGTATCTTCTAAAATCTCCAGGGTGTGTCTTCTACCCATAAATCTTAGAACAGTCGCAATAAAATCATATGGATCCATTCAATAGCACTTCTCTCATATGGTGGAAATATGCAGTTCGTTAGTACACTACACATAAGTCTACTTATCGTCAGTCTACTGGTCACCATACTTTTCAGTGTGTCTTACATGCTGTTTATTCCATTGATGCCATATCTAGTAAAGCCGGCTCATTGGGGAATATTCTCCTGATTAAACCACTAGTGGATAGCAATGAAGCGCCATTCACCATTTTTTTATCTGGACTGGAGCAATGCTATTATATCGAATAATGCTTAAAATATTCTCCCAACAGCCAGACTTAGTCATCCATTTGTATTTTCTGGATTTGCTATTTTAAAAAGTTGGACCATCTGTACATGTGCAGTAGAGATTACTCTTATTGCATATCAATATCATTTTTAATTCACTAGCTATGTGTTTTGGCATAAATTGTTGCATTCCCACCTATGTATGCAGGTGTTGCCTTAGATTGTTTCCTTGCAGTAGTTTTGAACAGCATCATTTGAACTGAAACATTGCCACCTCAAACACATTTAGATGCAACAAATTCTGAAGTCATTGGTATTCTGAAAATAACTAATACCATGAATCATTGATGAATAAATAACCTGCTGACCATTGCTCATTGTAGAGCAATAATATTTTCAGAGGGTTCTGGAGCAGTTTGTATATTGATTAGTGTTTTAAATAATTTGTGGCAAATAGAATGTGGTGTATGCTTATATTTACAGGTGTGAAACTGACATTCCAAGATGCAATCTACATGAATTCACATGAAATGTATGCAGAGTGAATTTGTTTACTAACACAAAGTCACATGTCCGTACATCTATTATTGGTGCAAATGATTGTCACTACGTGTACACATGAAGTATTTAATCCTTCTCGGGGAGTGTCTGATAAGCATGGAATTAAATGCATGTGATGTTTATCTGTATTTGGAATTTAAATATAAATTACTTGATTGAGTGCATGTAGTACCACTCATTTTTCTTCCAAGCAGTCATTCCCACATATATTTTTTCTCATCCCCATGTCTATGTTGAAAGTAACATAAAAAGCACAATATTCACACACAAGGCTGAAGGTTGCATGGGACCCCTCGCCCCCCTGACCTACTGATGATATTGATGGTGATGGGTGGATTAGAGTACTGTGAGAATCTTTGCAGTGTCGCTTCATTGTCCTTATACAAGCAGTGTTTGCAGTTCTGATTATCATGAACTAGGCCCCTCCACATTGGCGGATCCAGTAAGTTTGAAGGAGGAGTGGGGGATGCATTGACAGATACTAAATTGGCATTCAGAGCCTAGTTAAAATCATGACATTTCAATGGTGGTGAAGACCACTCGAAAGTACTCCCCTGGATCAGCATCTGCTCCAATCCTCATCGCCACACTTAACTTCCACCTTCATCGTACCAATCTTATGTCATGTAGTGTCTTACCCAGTGATCTTCACAGTACCCTACCTATTCCGCTACCGATAAATGTATCACCATACTAAGTTCCATCATATCCACCTAGTTTGCTCTCAAAACGAAAGATAAACGTATGCATTGAAATAAAAATCTATTATCTACCAACTTCCATTATGCCATGTCCTCCAAGACACCACACATCTATATCCATAACTACTAGGAATTCCATTCCTATAACTGTACCAACCGAGGTTTGACAACTAATTGCAACAAGTTTCAATACTAAAGATGCAGCATTTCCATTACTATTGATTATGACTTCACCAAGGTCCATAAGTCCTAAATATAATCTAGCATGGCACGACTTGAAATCAATATCCACCCATGCTTAGAATAGTACATTTTCCCACTCATGATTTGTTCTCGCTACAGAGATACAATATATACAACTAAAATCCTATTTACACTTACATTCACATAACTTGTAAATTCACATATGCTTTACACCATGAATGCAAATCTTTAGTTGACACCTCACTATATATTTTCATCCACTCATCTCCCCACACTGATAAAATACACCGCAATCTAAACCAATGCCACTAGTACATCTATTTCCCTAACAGTTAGGCTAACTCCCTGTTATGTCTAGTCCACTTAAGAAGCACTACACAAGATCAATATCCACATAAAATCATTTTTTCGAACCATAACTTAGTAATCTAAATCCAATTTAATTTTTAAAAGACTTCACTCAAAATGTACACCCATTAACCTTAATGTAGGAAATTTTATCCCTACTGATCAATTTATTTCTCTGACAAAAAAATCGTTAAAGTCCACCTAAAATGTTCTCTAAACCAATATATACTATCTTAGAAATACAGTTTTTTTTTACAACTATAACTCGCAAGAAACGAATAACGCCATGTGCGTAAATAATTCATGCTCTGGAAGATACTATAACGCGTAAATGTGGTTGATGTTCAGTACTATAACTATAGACATTGTGCATCAAAAAAGGGGGTTAGCCCAAAAACCACAGTTAAAAAACACGGCGAATCAAATTTGATTAGCGATTGATTTGACAGTCCCATTTCTGATACAGGATGTCCAACATCCTGTATCAGGAATGCGACTGTCAAAATGTTCGACCCCGTTTTTTTTCTGTGTAACAGCCGGATGGAAAGTGAGCTAAAACCTCCCCAAGCCGTCCCCTGCCTATATGGGCCTGACGGATTTACCATTATTCCCGTAGTGTGAGTGAGATCTGCTCACCTGTGCTAGTATATGGACATGCAATGAAAATTGATACTGGGATCGAATTGCCGGGTTGACTCGCAATGCTACAAGTAAATAAAAAAATTTCTCTTTGAGAAATAGAGTGGGATGTAGGATTGGCATTGGTGGTGTAAAAAGCAAGGAAACAAGACCAGTTATGGTTTGGTACCAGAATACAACAAGACGGTCCTACATTCATTTAGCCAAGAACCATGAATTTCAACTTGCTAAATGTAGGACCGTCTTGTTGTATTCTGGTACCAAACCATAACTGGTCTTGTTTCCTTGCTTTTTACACCACCAATGCCAATCCTACATCCCACTCTATTTCTCAAAGAGAAATTTTTTTATTTACTTGTTTCCTTGCTTTTTTTTCCTATCATGCACTGAGATTCTGAGTAGATTTTAACACTTATATATGCATTTACAAAACGTGTCGTCAGGGGGATGAGACTATAGTTCTCAATAAGTTAATAACGCGCGCGTGCGATAAATATACGTAGTTTCTCTGCGAACGAGACATGCGTTCTAATTAAAAATCAATAATAAAAGTAACATGAACAATGATTAAACAATAACCCGCCTCGCCCGCCTCGCCTTCCCCGCCCCCTCCCGTAGGGGTGATAGCGACCTGCGGCGATTGGAGGTGGAGGGACACCTGCGCCGATTGGAGGTGGAGGGACACCTGCGGCGATTGGAGGTGGAGGGCGACCTGCGGCGAATGGAGGAGGAGGGACGCCTGCGGCGATTGGAGGTGGAGGAGGGACACCTGCGCCGATTGGAGGTGGAGGAGGGACACCTGCGCCGATTGGAGGTGGAGGGCGACCTGCGGCGAATGGAGGAAGAGGGACGCCTGCGGCGATTGGAGGTGGAGGAGGGACACCTGCGCCGATTGGAGGTGGAGGAGGGACACCTGCGGCGATTGGAGGTGGAGGGCGACCTGCGGCGAATGGAGGAGGAGGGACCCCTTCGGCGATTGGAGGTGGAGGAGGGACCCCTGCAGCGATTGGAGGTGGAGGAGGAACCCCTGCGGCGATTGGAGGTGGAAGAGGGACCCCTGCGGCGATTGGAGGTGGAGGACGGACCCCTGCGGCGATTGGAAGTAGAGGGACCCCTGCGGCGATTGGAGGAGAGAGTAGAGCAGCAGCGGCGAGTTGCGATAATGGCTCCGGTTCAGGAGACATGGGTTCATCTTCCTCGCCGCTGCTGTCGTACATATTCCCCATCAGATCCTGGAGGTCCATATCTGTAATAAAAAGAAAATTACATCACGCCGTATTCACAAGCCAATATAATGGTCTTACTGGTGAGTATTACAACTGAGCAATGATTCGGAGAGGACCTTAGTCGTCCTTTAAATATACTGCTACCTGAATGGCGGGAAAGTAAAAATAATTTTATTGGTCGAACTAAGACTTACCAAACCTGAGGTTATGGAGGTGTTAACTAACTATGGTTGCATTGCAACGATACGCTCTCACATGGTGGGTGGGTGGGTGGGTACCTGTGTAAGGTCGGGTACTAAACCTATACCAAGATTTGTATCTGTAATAGCTAGTGCGTTTGGTATGCCCCACATACACGATAAGATATATATATAGGCTTGATACTCATTTTTCCAACTAGTGCACTTGCATACATTAAGTTTCACATAACAGTTATTGACATGATTTTAAGGTTTAAGCATACAGTAGCGGCTCGCACATAGCTACAATTTGCATTTGGAAAGTATGCCCCATTCATAGTGATATTAGGCTAGGTTTTGTGTTCTATCAATCACTGCTAATAAAATTCACGGGGCAATGGAACATTAGAAGGTGTTTTATATCAGCTATACCTGGGTATGTTAGCTGATATAAAACATTAAAGCATCTTCTAATGGCATACTTTCCAAATGTGGGATATGGAAATTGTAACTATGTGCGAGCCGCTACTGTACACGCCCAATTAAAGCAAATGGACACGTTAACTATATAGGATATACAATGACCTTTCATACATAACCTTCCTTTAAATACATTTGTCTAGCCAGCATGGCAGGAAGTTGTCAGAGAATCTAGCTATAGCAAGCTATAGTGAGAGGAGGTGAAGCATTGTCAACAGCAACAGGTGTTGATTTAACACCTGTAGCAAGCTGAGGCAGGCACTCCTCAGTGACATGTGGTGTAGCTGGTAATCCCCTATATTATAACAGTGCATAATGGAGTTAGTATGTCAAATCCAATTGGGACAGGCAATAACAATTCTGACATGTCTGCTGTTATATAGCCAAGGGAATAGGTCCCCCATGTAAATCTGTTTGATCAGAAATACATGTATTATCCGCACAAGGCGGGGGTGTCATGAGTCCCTACACTCACTCATTGTTGCCTACTTTTGGCCACTCAACCAGATACATCAACAATACATGCTTTGTGCTCATTAAAGTTACCTCACGAGTACACTGGTCATTACATTAGTACACTAAGAACAATTCACTTCACTTGGTGCTATGCTACACACACAATGCCTCACAGTTGCCTGAATCGTCTAACTTGTAATGCCAAAACAAAATGAGTCTTGAATGCCAAATAGTGCACATACACAGAATATAGCACACACGAATACACATATCATGGGCTGTATTGTAGCCTTGGTGTGCTTTGACATCACATTGCACTTTGATATAAGACATCATATCTTATTCAGCACATACATAGTGACCAGAAAGACAAGTCGGCAGTGTGTATACCTCTGCACCAGTGACAATCATTGTTCACATTGTAGTGTAGTAGCATGATATATTGTTTTCAACTACACCAACCAACCCGTCACCTTTCTAGTTGAGATGTGACAACATCAAAATGATTATTATTCCTCCAAAATAGATACATGGACCGCTGCCCAACATCATCTATCATGCTGTCATCTATGGTTTTTGGGAACACTGTATCCCATATATTGGCAGTGGGATTATAGGAATATATGTTACATTGCACTAAGTGAGCAAGTGTTAACATTTCTGCTGTGCTTCCCCATGTCCCAGAGTACCACATTCGGGTCGTACTAATGTAAGTTTCAATATCAGCTGTTATACCTGTGAAGGGGGATCCCACTAATAATGCACTGACAGACCGCATGTGAGCAACTATAGCTTTACGTACCCTTAAGTGATGGTTTTGTGACCCTGTCAGAATGTATGAAAAACACCTGAACAAACAATTTCCATCACCTCTTATTGAAACTATAGTTTCCAGGTTAGGGCGATTTAATACAACAGTAGGGCCACCTTGTTGCAATTGTGTTGCACATTCAAATACTAATCCCAAAAGCCTGCATTTATCCCGCTGCCATGTTTCATTTGTCTGATGATACCTTAAGGTAGTAGTACCCATAACGTGGTTTTTTTG
Organism: Eunapius fragilis; assembly: GCA_963681505.1. NCBI lineage: Eukaryota > Metazoa > Porifera > Demospongiae > Spongillida > Spongillidae > Eunapius > Eunapius fragilis. The sequence continues at coordinate 5,041,213 of OY811975.1, read as the reverse complement.
GAAAAAAAGTTGGTAAGATCCACCTTATTGTTTAAGATATGCCACCTTGATATCATTTGGATAAGTAACGTATTTAACCGAGCGCAATGCCTTAAACTTTGGCATCCGCCATCTTGCAATTCGCGCACGCATGCGCAGTTTGAGTCCGCCATGTATTTTGGGGTCTGAATTATTAAAATACGTCATCAACAATTGGTAGTTCTGTTCAAGTACCGTATATAATTCGGAGAGAATCCACCTTATTGTTTAAGATATGCCACCTTGATAGCATTTCAATAACGCGCAGAAACACTAGCACCGCTTGTTTTACGAGCACCTTGAAATACGAACGGTAAAAACTCTTTTTCCTGCACATTCAGGACAACAGACCTTATGATCAAGTGCTGAGCATATAATTACGATAGGAGCTAAGCACCAAGAAGAGCGTACGTGTAGGAAAATATCTTGTCCTTGTTTTCAAAATAAGTTACTTTTTTTCTAAATAGCCGAAAACCGAAAATCTATCTATTAATAACATTTCAATTTCAAGGTACAAATATGGCGTCCAGGGATGCGTAACTTTGTTAAAAATTGCTGTACATTTGTGGAAAAGGGTAGTAACGTTATCGATGCACCAAAAGGACAATTAAGTAATGAAGAATGTGTAATTACGATAAAGTAGCTGTTCTGGAATGCCCAGCATGAGTAATCCATGAGTAGCCTAATTAGTTCACCCTGAAACGATGGTTAGTATAAGCTTAGGCACAAACCTACTGCTCCGTTTCAAAACGAATGCACCAAACGAAAAAAGATATTATTTCATATTTATCCTCCAAATTTGGTGATTTTTAAGCACTACAGTTTTCAACAAACCAATTATAAAGTTTTGTTCTTAGAATATTTGTACCATTTTTACTGCTCATCTAATAACTGTCATAATGATACGGTCCTCTAAGATGCTCTCAGGCTACAAGCTAGTATGATTTTTTTTCAAATTCCAGGAGGGTACCCTATCACCTTAAGTTAGGCCATGTTGTAAGAGGTTCTTGTGGTACAACTATTACATCACTGGAAGACTCGTGCATAATGTTAGGCTTCAGAGTAATTACACCATGACCCTTTTTCTTAGTGTCGTGCTCTAGAGGTATGATAGTACCTTTGATCTTATCACCATGGATCACAGGTAAATGATGTTGCTTGGTTACATTTGTGGGCTGAACCAAGTCATCTAATTCAGTAGCTACAGTCAGTTTTTTTCTACATATGTTTTTAACAGAATGCTCAATGCAGGGAAGGTCAGGTTTAAATGTTTTTCTTAGTCTACTTAATTCATCAATGCACTCTTTGCTGACCTTGATAGATTTAGGGTCAAAGTTACAAAGGTACAAGCCTGATAAAGATCTCACCCTTGAAAGAGCTACATATGCCATTCCTGTTGCGAACACATCTTGTGACAGATCTACTATGGCACAATCAAGAGAGATGCCCTGTGACTTATGTATGGTTATGGCATATGCTAGGATCAAGGGGAACTGTTTTCTCAGCACATAAAACCGCTTCATGACCTGAAATTTACTTTTAACACGCTGTATTTTAACACGTGAGGTTGGGGAATGATCAAATAGCACCTCAATTGAGTCCTTACTGATAGCGCTTACACAACCAAGCGCCCCATTCACCAATCCACGACCAGTGTCAATATTTCTGCGTAACATAACTCGAGCCCCCACTGCTATGGTCAACTCTGCTTCTAATCCAGCAGTATTATTACAGTCATGGTTTAACTTTTCTAGTGCAGCAGAGGCTTTCGTTGTCCATTTCACTCCAGCAGTTTCATCGTATTCATCAATGCAAGCAATTTTTACTACCTGCGACCCAGCCCGATCTAGCATTGTACTGTTGAACTGGTCACATGCTTTTCGTGTGGCAAGCAGACACACTGGAAACTGCTGCCCAGATGCCTGAAGTTCCACAAACTTTTCAAATGGTTTGCAATTTATAACAGTTCTTTGTAGGCATGCAATGGTTTTCTCAGATAAACAATTCACCCTAACATCATTAAGCAGGTTAGCAAACTCTGAATCTTTTTTCTGACGTTCATTAATAGTCAATTCATCATAAGACACAGTTTCACGCCATATGTTTACAGAGGCCAAACAGCCAAGTCGTGCAGCTATGACCTTATTGCACACATTCTGGAACACATGTGACCCATTGACAGGAGGCAACTGTAGTATATCACCCACAAAGAGAACATTAGCCCCACCAAACCACTGGTCACCACCGAACAACTCTTCTAACCTTAAGTGTATGTATGCTAAATTGAGGCTCGAGAGCATTGATACCTCATCTATGATAATCAACTTCACGTGTTTAAAACCAGCACGCATTATTTTAACAGAGTCTTTTGGCAAGGGCCAGTAAGTGGATGTTTTGGATTCATGTTCAACAGGCAGCTGAAATAGCCTGTGTACAGTAACACCATTGATGTTGAATGCAGCTAAACCTGTTGGTGCCGCAATAGCACATGTCATTGCAGTATCTGGAGTGTCTTTCCATATGTCAGCAATTTGAGCTCGGATGGTATGTATTAAGAATGATTTACCAGTACCGCCCACACCCGAGAGAAACATTTGAAGTGGATGGAGTTGCCTGCATGAGCATGCACCATCTTCATGCCTTCTTAAATGATTCATGAGATCTACTACATTGCTGAAAACTCGAAATTGATCACTATTTAGCTTATCAATGCAGCTTTGTAAAGTGGCTTCTATTGGTACTTGTTCATTTCTGAGAAATACATCTTCTAGTGCATCTTTTGCTTCACCCTTCACAAACAAATCTTCTACTGGGAGATCGCAAGGCTCTTGTTCCTTATCCCTAGCCTCATTTATCTCTTTTACCTTGGATTGTGCCTGCAACATAGCCTGTAGTTTGTCATGGTGAGCAAACAGGTCTTTGTTGCAATGGATGTGACGGTTGAATGCTGCCTCAGCATTCTCACCCTCGCCTAAAAGAGCACTTTCATTTCTGAAAGGTACAAACAATAGCATGAGAGAATAAAAATATTCTTCTCTCTGGTTTTCGTTGTTTGGATCAAAGAGCTTGTGGTTAGGAAGACGAGGGCTGGACACTTTGGTGTACATACGCTCACCACTCTGACTAGTACCACTGTATTCATACCACTTGATGAAATCATAAAGACATACAGATTCAAGCTGTATTGGCCTCTGAGGGTAATGAGTGTCCAGCATGCTTGCTTGTAAGATGTCAGTAGAGTTGGGGTCACTCTCCTGCATCTTAAGCAGTACGTTGTGATCTTTCAACCTGCGCTTACGCTTATGTGGCAGTGAAACATCAACCCATTTCACCTGTTCTGATTTCTCATATAAGTGATCACCCAATAATAGATCGCTGGCTTCATACAGGCCACACTCCCTTGACCTGAAACTACGTACCCCAAAACTCCACAGTTTACTATATAGACTAGCATTGGAGTTAACTTGTTGCCACACATCTTGCATGTTACCCTTTTCTGCTTTAGTGACGTATCCTGTCACATAGTGAGCTAAAGCAAGTGAAGACTCAGATATGAACTGGATGTCCATATTGGCCTTCCACATAAGAAGCAACAGTGGATTGAAGTCATTTACACGTGATTCTTCAGCAGCTCTTGGAAGATTGTAAATCTTCTTTCTAGATTTTAGACATTCTTCCACAGGGTTAAGCACAGCACAATCACAAGGATCTCTAGGAAAACCAAATCTGCACTTTGTAATGTAAGCATTTTTGACTTTTGTTCTGCGCTTGCAATAATTGGTACACCTGTGCAACTGGTATTTGGTTACAAGCCTATGGAGCTCAGGATTTTGATCTGCATTTGGGATTCTACATGTGATTCTTTCCTGAATCCGCTTAATGACATCGTTAGGACTACTTTTACCAATGACTGGAGCATCTGCAATCCACAGCACAATATGATAATGTGGAGCTCCACGTGCTTGGTATTCTTTTTTATAGAAATAATGTTCTACCATTCCAAGCACTGCGCTTTTCAAGACTAAACTATTAAAAAGCGCATGAAAATTAGCAGAGAATTTCCTCGACACAGATATAGGATCCTCTGTGCAGAGTCGAGAAATAGAATAACTCTCTGGGACATCATTGACCTTCCTTAGGTAGCGAGATATGTGCTCATTGTCATACTCTGCACATGAGAGTGTTACAAAAAGTGTTGGAGGTCCAAATTCCCTTAACATGCATTTCAATTCTGAACTGCGCAGAAACCAGTATTGCTTTGTGCCACGCACAGATTGAAATATAGTAGAAAGATTTCTTTCAACCTCCTCATCTGACTTGGACACCTTTGAGAGGAAGGCACCAACAGGGATTGCACTTTTTGTACTTTTAAGAAGGTTGTAAATGCCTGCAGAAAGCTGCTTTATTTCATGCTGCCACAAGAGGAAGAATATATATTGAGCATCTTTACGAAAACGACAATCTTTGTTAAGCAGCCTGGACTTTACATATTCAGCGAGGGAGAGTTTCAAAGCCCGTGCATGGAACTCGCCAAATCGACCACTTGGAAACAAAGTTGGAAAGCATGCTACATCAAGATGTGCCTGCCTATTATCTATTGGATGCTCCTTCACCCTTTGCATCATGTACTGCTCGGTGTCCAGAGCAGTAGATAACTTCTGATCTAATGATCTAATAGTGTAAGACTGGAAAGCTGCTATATCATCAGATGTTAGCTTTTCAATCATACAACTTGACGTGTTGTCAAAAACCTCAACAACCTTACGTCCCATCTCACTTAAACTAAAATCATTAATAGAACTGTACAGCCAGTTTATACTTCTGAGTTTTTGTATTGCTGCTTTGATGCGATCGACATCAACTAAAGTTTGCCAAACTACTTTATCTTTAGTTGGGACACCATTAACAATAACATACAGCTGAGGATCAGGCAATGATGCATTTCCCTCTACCCCAGTAACTGTCTCAAATGTATTATTAAGAGGAAGGGGCAAATAGAACATAATGCCTTTGCATGCCTGTAATGAATTATGAGCAGGTTGGTTACCACTGTATGTGCCTAACCTTACTACAGTTTGAAATGCTTTTGCCCTCTGAATTAGTTGCTTACTCAATGCATCAAGCCCTTTCAACTCATCTGGTACTGGTTCAGTTATCAAACCATTTAGAATACACCGGGAAGGCATTGTGTTTTTATTTAGGTACTGTCTGCAATAACTACACACATAGAGGTCATCGGTAACAACACCTATGTGATTCTTTAGTTGTAACCATATGGCAGTTTGATACTTTGTATCGTGCTTAAGATTTACACAGGACACTTGCTTCCGCTGGTGTAAGCGTTCACAGCTCAAGCAAGGGTATACTGGGTCATCTTTGTATTGTGACTCAAGATCTGCTATCAGCTCTGCATAAGTAACTCTAAGATGACTCTCAATTGGACCAAGACCAGGTGTGGAGTTGTCGTTGCAAAAAGCAGCACTATTAGTACCATCTTTATTGAACAGGTTTGCATTTTGTATAAAATCCATCAATCTCTCCACATCACCAGCACCAAGTGCCTCATCAATAGTAGCAATGATTTTGTGGCTTTTCAGCACAGAATAAAGCAAACGTAAGAACTGACGCAGGACTGGATAGTGTGTGGAACCAGACCGAATCACCCATATTACAGATGGACAAGTTGGATATTTGCATGAAATTGGATGTCCCAAGAGGTAAGAATATTGTGTGCCCTTTTCCTCATCACAAATGTCTGCACATAGGTCACGATCAATGTGGCAACATTTATCAAGGTCACCTAGTGCTGCTCTAATGTCTGGTACAGGCTTTGTGAAAAGTAACTTTGTTTTTATAACAATATCTACCTCTTCATCACTCAAGAGTCTACACTGACCTGTGCAAAGCCACTTTTTGGGACGGTCACTATCACTATTGTCATTTTTGGGAAGGTCACTACTTTCACCCTTACTTTTACCCTCCTTTACTTCTTTAGCCACAACACACCAGCCATTAGTGTCAACAGGGATTGCTAACATATGTTTATCATATGTGTATGATGTTTCATAGAAGTATGGCTCTGAGCTCTTCATATGAATTCCATTTCTATCTGAAATGTCACTGGGATTTAATTTTAGTGCATTTATTGAGCGTACAGATTTTAGGAACATTGCCGCTTTTTCTCTCCGAACATTAAGCGCTAAGCCAAGCAATTTATTTGCACTTATTTTGCACACTGCTGCATGCTCTGATCTAGTGCATACTTTGTCAGCCAACCATTCATGTGCTTCCTTAAATTCTTCAGTTACCTTTTCTTGTAAGTTTTTATTGCTATTTAGTGCTTTTTCAAGCAACATGCAATACACCTGCCCTTGATCATCTCTTGGTTCAAAGAGACAAAACCTGAGTAAAAATTAAATTAAACATTACATTACTTTATCTCACCTAAATTTAAATACAACAAAATGCTCAGTAACTTATTTCAACAGTACTTGCTATAGTATACAGTATTACATGCATGGACTCACCGATTAATCTTTGACTTCTTATTGTTCAGCATTTGGGAGGCAGTGTTTAGACCAGACCATGCTGAATATTTAGCCCTTTTAACTGCCTTTCTTGCTTCAGCATGAACAAGGTAGCGTTTGCGCTCACCAACCCGTTTGGATTCAGGGTCTTTTTGGTACCGCGCTCTTTCAGCGGCTCGCTTTGTTTCAGGGTCTTCGTCGTATTTTGCCCTTTTCTTTGCTCGCTTCGATTCAGGGTCTTTTTCATAGCGCGCCCGTTCAGCGTCTCGCTTCGATTCAGGGTCTTTTTCATAGCGCGCCCGTTCAGCGTCTCGCTTCGATTCAGGGTCTTTCTCATAGCGCGCCCGTTCAGCGTCTCGCTTAGATTCAGGGTCTTTTTCGTAGCGCGCCCGTTCAGCGTCTCGCTTAGATTCAGGGTCTTTTTCGTAGCGCGCCCGTTCAGCGTCTCGCTTCGATTCAGGGTCTTTTTCGTAGCGCGCCCGTTCAGCGTCTCGCTTCGATCCAGGGTCTTTTTCGTAGCGCGCCCGTTCAGCGTCTCGCTTTGATTCAGGGTCTGCGTCGTATTTTGCCCTTTTCTTTGCTCGCTTCGATTCAGGGTCTTTATCGTAGCGCGCCCGTTCAGCGTCTCGCTTTGATTCAGGGTCTGCGTCGTATTTTGCCCTTTTCCTGGCCCGATTCGCTTCAGGATCTCTTCTATAACGTTGTCGTTCGTCGGCACGCTTCTGCTCAGAGTTCGACTGGTAACGTTCTCTGGCTTTTTCTTTAGTTGCCATCGAACGACGTTCTTGCAAAATCTTGTCTTTGTTTTTATTGTATGCATCTCTTTGAGCTTTTCTTCGTTTTTGTTGACTGGAAGGCATGCTTCAACTATCGCCAAAAAGCTTACACAAAAAATGAACACACGTGCAAGATCACGTGCTTGATTCAAAATTGACCTCCGGCACTTTGATCATAGTTCGAATCGGAACCTACGCGAGTAGGTTCCATATAGGAATCCTGCAGTATCATGAATGTCATTAAAAAAACGTCACTCGCGTCTAGCAGGACAGCCAAGAGTCGGGTCACTTCGCTTTTAGTGGCAATCGAGCAATATCAAAAAGGAGAACAGTTCTGCGTCATACATATGTCATAAGACGGTGTACTTTTAGAGAACAAAAATACTCGTCCCCATCGTCCGTACCCAGTCCCACCTAAAATTTCTCCTTCGTCGTCTTCTTCTTCTTCTTCCTTCCGGAGAGTATAACTCACGACAGGAACGTTTGTAAAGCACGCCATGTGTACCAATCGCTTCAGGATGTGTCCGCATGTTATCTTCAGGTATCTGTTAGACGCCTAACCGATCAGGCAATTGGCTGAAGCGAGTAGTACCTTATTTGGTGTTGATCTACAAATAGCACATTACATCAGCTATCACAATGTTCATGACGCACCAGTATAATATAACCAGTGTTATCAAATTCGATGGTTTTACCATATAATCTCATGAGGACAATTCTGATTCCACTCGAGCATATAAAAGTGGAAAGATCCAGATGCTGCCAGATCTGTCAAACGTGCGTATGTCAAGCGCGGTACCGAAAGGAACAACAAAACGACCACCCAAAGGTACGTTTATACGGCATCGATAAATGTTGGATCGATAAATTATAAGCATGCATATGGTATATCGCTAAAATGGAAGGAATAGTTTAGTTACAGCGGTGGAGATACTGCGTCTCTCCGTTTTACAGTAATATGCGCTGTTTGAAATGTGTGTATAACGCCAAAGTTGCTTACGTCAATTTGGTCATGTATTGTGGTGCATGGTTTATCTGATTATAGCGTGAGATCAGTTTACTTAGAGTGCATTTATTCTTTGTATTATATGGCTTCGTTTTTAACCTTTATCAATCCTTTGCTCCTCAATGGAGATAGTCTGGGGACTAGTGTAATATTTGGTACACACCTCAACAGAATTGCATATTCTAATATAAACCTGTCATGATCGCGCAAGTTGACGTTTATGCTACCTTATTCTATGCGTTTCAAGAACTAAGTACAATACCAAATGCACCAGAAAAATTTAGGAAACAAGTAATAAAAACATTCTCTACACGAGAAGGTTGGTGGTATATAGGAATCAAAGGTGAGATGGTGGTGTAAAAAGCAAGGGAACAAGGCTTTTGATTGAAAAGGAAAAATGAAATAGACCTATATTAGCACGCACATTAAAATATGACAACATGCGGCTAATATAGGTCTATTTCATTTTTCCTTTTCAATCAAAAGCCTTGTTCCCTTGCTTTTTACACCACCATCTCACCTTTGATTCCTATATACCACCAACCTTCTCGTGTAGAGAATGTTTTTATTACTTGTAGCAATTTGAATGGACGAAAGCCCGACAACATATGGGTCCAAACATTTAGTTGCGATCCTTATCCGACTGTCCACCCGCATGTATACTTTATTTTCTATAAATCGGCAAAAATACACCCACGCACACTCTTTATTAATTTATATCGAAACTGATATAAATTATATAGTTTCAATATTCACAATGGATGAAACGTCGCATCGAGCGCTACATTTTGGTGCAAATATCATTTATTCCCGCTTTTCCTAACTTGAGTTATGTTTGACGAAAGGAAGGAGAAGGAGAAGAAGAAGAAGAAGAAGAAGGAGAAGAAGGAGAAAAAAAATGGCGGATTCGAGGGATTGACTATACCGTCTGGAGACAGCGGCAGGGTTGCGAACATCGCTCGTTGGACTATAGATGCAGCGTGTTTGGGGCAGATTTTATAGCGACTGGCAAGTGGCTACGAAGCGTATATTCCGTTTTCTAACGCTCGATCGAAAACCACGCCTACGGAGCCAATCCTACATAGGACCTACTGCCGTAGGTCCTGATTATTTAATTTCTTTTTATATCCTTCAATTCTTGCCCCATGTGTTAAAAGTGTTTTGTGTGTCATTCGATTGTACCGGCATTGGACACAGAGAAATTCCGAAAGAGAGAAATACCTCACAAGATAAAATTAGACAAATCTGACCGCATTCTATTTATAAGTACATTACGTCATAGCAATCACCCATACGTACTTACATGTTTGTATATAATCGATGTATGGCCGCAAGAAAATGTTTATTTGTTGGTAGCTGCTTTTGTTTTGTGCTGCTGTGTGCTTCTCCAAGCAACGCGTAAGTTGGGGGAGGGGGGGGGGGGGGGGGGGGGGGGGCAAGATCCGGTTATTTTACGATAAGTTAGAGTTTCCAGAGGGGGCGTGGCACACTCATTCCGGTAGCACTTGTTGATGTACTCTACGCCTCCTCACCCACCCCCAGCGCAATAACCGTTCCAACCGGGCAATGTTCCGACAGCAGTGACTGCTATCCTGCTGAACTTGACGGGTCGAGCGTACCAACCAAATACATCAACTGCTCCGATCAGAAATGTGTGTGCAGTGACTGCTTCTATGCCACAAACTCGTACAAATCGTGTGCCTACCAGAGATGTTGGGAGTACGACAACACGACCCAGACCTGTAATGACCTGAGGAAGGACCAGAGGACAGCCTTCTTTCTCTCCTTGTTCCTGTCTGCCCTGGGAGCCGCTAATTTCTACATTGAACAATACACCATGGGTGCGTGTGTGTGGGCTAGCTCTCAATTTTTGGGTTGTCCCATGATGGCACAAATATGACCTCGCGCATTTGTGTCAACCAATGTACAATGCGAGATGACCCTCCCACTCTCACCACACCCTCCCTTCATAGCTGGCTTCCAGCTGGCCACCCTCATCCTCCTGCCCCCCCTGTTCCTGTGCCTCTTCGTTATTGCTCTGGTTGTCATAGATCGCTGCATAAGTAGTAAGTCTTCTCTTGTTTTTTGTTTCACACTCAATCACACTACATGTATATAAGCTCCACCCACCTTGCATCGGTACGTTCATCCCTCCCCTCCCCCCCATCCACAACTGCACTCTCTGCTCACCCCACACTGGTGTATTTAGCAGATGGGAGGGGTTTATAGTGGTTTGTATGGCCATCTTTTACATCACACACCCCTTCCTCCTCCCCATCCATCCTCGACTCCTACCCATTCAACTGCGTGTCCATTTTCAGTGGATAAGTGGGCGGGGCTGGCACTCCTCTTCTGTTTCCTCCTCTGGATCTCTCTGATGGTGCTATGGTGGGCGTCTGACCTCCTCGCCTTTGCTGAGAATGAGCGTCTGGCAGGTGATGGTTGCCCACTGAATCCTAACCTTTGACCTCACCAACTGTGTAAGCATAATCTCATGGGGAAGGGGTTTATGGTGTAAATGCAGTGTTTTTACCGGTACCAGTGCAATGTGATGCCACCACTGGCATGTGAGGTGCAATAATGACACCCATGGCATGGTATGTGAGGTGCTATAATGGCACCAGTGGCATGTGAGGTGCTTTAATGGCACCAGTGGCATGTGAGGTGCTATAATGGCACCCAGGTGCTACAACAGCACTCTGTCATGTGAGTTGCCACAGTGACACTTGGTAACCGAGGTGTTGACAAAACCAGTGGGATTATTTTAGAAAGCCATGAGAGCTTTAAGCTGATGTGTCTCCAAGAAGGCCTACCTCTCTACATTTCTGGTGTCCACAGTCTTATAAACGACATCTATACTGTTACTAACCAGCTGCACCTAAAAGTATTCTGTTGTTCATGTGTTTACGTTACCCAGCCCATATTTGCCATGTTTTCAGATTGGTATCACTATGAGTGAATAGTGACAATTGTGGTGGAATCAGTACTAGCGCCATGTGGATTAGCGGACTATACACTACCATGTGCAATTTATATAACTGCCACTGAATCAATAAGTGATAAGTTAGTAAATGGGATGAGAGCCAGCATACACTGAGGTGGGGTGGAGGGTGGGGGGGGGGAGGGGGACCAATCTGTGCTTTTTAATACCTTAAAAGCCTCAAATTCCACCTGCTAATCGCGAGGGCTCCACCACACACACACACGCACACACACCTTCCCTCCATTGTGAATAGACAACTTCAGTACCCGATTATTATGCGTCCCGGATGTGACATCACATAGTTGTAACAGTTGCCCTGGTTCAAGTACGTGAAGTACGCTATAAGCACAATAAAGTCTTTGTATTGTACAAAACAAGTGCTACTAGGTGAAGTCACATCCTGAGTATTAAAAAAAAAAATCAGATTGTGAAGCCCTCTATTCAATCATGACTGTTACCCATATGTGTGCATATGTATATTCACTGTGACCTTTTTGCCAAAGCTAAACATCAGACTATATAACATGTGGTTTATCTAAGCATCTGGGGCATTCCAAAACAAGCGGGCATGAGTTTCAAATCACATCATCAAATTTTTCTCACGTATTTGTTTGTCCACCTATGGCTTATGACTTGAGCAATGTTTGCTAGCCCATACAACACATGTGCCCATAGTGTACTCTTCTGAGGACCACATTTAAACCTCTTGTTTATTTTTGAGAGCCACAGTGTTGATAGAAGTGGCCATCAGTTACGTATGTAGTACCGCTTACAAACTTAATAAACAACAGCTCTCAAAAATAAAAAATAAAAAACGGCCCACACAGATTTAAATGGGTGTAGTCTTACTGAGTTATAATTAGTGGTTAATCTGGTATGTAACACCACTACGTAGGGCTCTCAAAAAAATGAAATTTGAATGGGTGTGGTCCCTCAAAGCTCAAAGTTTTTATTTCGGAAAAACACTAAGAGAAAAGATGCAAAATGTGAAAGAAATATATAAATGGAGTTTACCAATCAATGCTTTAAAAATTGTATTTAATTTTGCACTAACAAAAATTAATGAAAATGAGCTTCAATCAGATACCTATTCTGCCAATGAAATGATGAGCCTGCAAAATGCATGGCGTATTTCATTTGGTTCATTGTGTGTGTGTGTGTGTGTGTGTGTGTGTGTGTGTGTGTGTGTGTGTACGTGTGCATGACCATCAGCATTAATGAAAATACACATCAAGTGATGTGAAGGCAAACTTATAACTCAACAAAGAAGTTATACTGAAGTATTGGTTGCTTCAGGAGCATGCCAGTTTTTTTGTGTGGGTTGTCAGCAGTGTGTATCACATGTGTTCCTTCTGTCCTTGCAGTGTTGATGTCTGTTGTGCACCTGTGTTAGCATAAGGACAGTGTGAGGGTGCAGACATGGGAGCAGCAGAGGGATGCTAACGTTCGGGGATTTCACCGTACAATCAGCAATTGTATTTATCTCTGTCTCCTTGATTTGTTAATATGTCTTGCAATTTTTGAAATATATATATCTTCATTATATCAGCTACAGGGTAGGTAGAAGGGTGCAGTGCTGAAACTGAAAGTACCACACAAAAAAACCAGTCATGAGACGCTGGGAGTTTTCGTACCCAAAGTTCAACTGTCACTGAAATTCGATTGCACATATCCTAAACTTGACGCAGTCATCTTTCACAAACGCCACAGATGTCTCTCCTCCTGCCTGTTCGAGTTGGTTGCACGCCACAAAGCACTCCTCGCACACAGCAGTGGCTGCAGTGTTGCCCATCTCACCGCTGTCGTCACCGTCGTCGACGACATCCGGGGGTCCGCGGCAGTGTCTCCTGAGAACCCCCTCCAGGGTCTTGAGGTAGTGGCCCCCCCCGTCGGCCAGCTGGTTCACAAGGCATACCGTCACCTTTAACCCTCTCCCCCACTCCAGCCTGTCATCGTACCTGCCCTCCCGCACGCTGATCCGGACGCTGAGGTAGGCGGAGCCTCTCGAGCTCTCGCTCAAGCTGCCGAGGCCCGTTCCGACGCGGGCACCCAGGGAGAGCTTGTAACCCTCGGGGTGGGTGTAGAATTCGTGCCCCTCCCACCACTCCTGGGTGGTTTTGTAGACGGCGAACCGGGGCATCACGTGCACCAGTTGGGACGGGTTCAGGTCGCGCAAGTGACCCTCGAGCCGTTTGACGTCTTCCCTGAGGGTTGCGACGTCCGCGTCCTTCCGCTTCAGCTCTGCTTCGGCCCTTTCTCGTGCCCGCTCCCGTTCCGCGAGGGTCTCCTCCAGTTCCGCGAAGGCGGCCTCTCTGATCGCGAGCCGCTTCTTCGCGTTGAGCATCAGCGTGTAGACGGCAACCAGGTGCTTGGTCGTGTTGTGCTCGTACGCGTCCTGCTTCCTCACGCGCTCTTCGCACCCGAGGTAACTAAAGTCGCACGGACCCGGCTGGTTGGGACACTCGCTCAGGTGCGCGTCCAGGCGGCACCGCTCGAAAAGCGCGGCGGTGGCGGGAGCGGCGGCGCAATCGTTGGGGCAGGCCACCCAGTGCTCCGCAACCATCCGGTCGGCCCGGGTGGCGTATCGACAGTGCGGGCAGCGGACCTCCCGCTTAGGGCACCGCTCGCGGAGGTGGTCGGAGACGTGCGCTCTGAGCGGCCGCTCGCCGCACTTGGCCGGGCAGTCGACGGCGACGAACCCGCAGGGCGGGGAGGGGGAGCCCCCCGTTTCCCGCTCCAGGTGCGCTCCAGCCTCCCTCATGGGTCCCTCCCAACGACATCCGCGGTCCCCCATAGGACAACGGACGCGGAGGTCCGCTATTTTCCGTTCCACGGCCTTGTTGATGAGGGTCTTGAACTTGTGCCGCCGGCAGAGAGGACACGCCTTCTTGCCCCTTTGTACCGCCCGGATGCAGCCAGAGCAGAAGTGTCCTCCGCAACAGTCGGTAACGGTGGGCTCTCGCATCACGTGCAGGCACAGCGGACACTCGAAGTCCCGCGTGGCCGGGTCCACAAATTCGTCCTCGAATCCCCCGTTCCATGAGACAATTCGTTTCGCCATTCACATGCGGCTATTGATAACAGACAATATATATTGTACGTTAATTAATAATTGCACCAATACCTATTGGTATATTAATATGGTAATGGTAATATCGTAGAAAAAAATACGCCTCCAAGTTATATGCCTCACGTAGGGCTTGTATTATCTATCGCGTTCCTTCCCGCGCGCAGGAGAATGAGGACCGAGACGTCAGCAAGGGGGAGAAGGATCCAGTGAAAGGCAAGGCGCCAACCTGTACGGGTAAGTACTTTCGACATTCCTTAATGGCAGCCGAACTGAGGCTTACGCGTGTGTATGTGTACGGTACACATACACACGCGTACGCTTCAGCACTACGATATGGAGCCATCCCATATAGGGTAGCGTAGGTAGTGATCGCCACCTGCGATAATGTCAGGAGTGTTCGCCACCCCCCTGTTTATTCTACAGAGCAAAGTTACTTGCGTAAAACTGTAACAAAGGAGCCTAGTAGGGTTGTTTAAACTCATATAGAAAGATCCAAACTTATTATATTTGTTTTTATACGCTATTAAAAGTGCGGGTGGCGACTACTCCCCCCTGGCGAATATACCTGACGTCACCCTATCTGGGCAGCAAATTATGCACCTATCAATGGTAACTGCAACCCCCCCCCCCCCCCCCGTCCCGCTCCGGTACATATACATGTAGGGGATTAGTGGGGGATTTGACCGGCTAATCAGATTATTGCGGTGCGCATTTGACCGTACACGGGGATTTGACCTCGACCGCGGAAAATGAATTTTAATCGTATAACAGTTTGTGACCTCCCCCTATCGGCGTGTTTTGCAGCTCAAAACTTGTGACGACCTTGGCACATTCACGGTAGGTACGCAACATCATACCTAGCCTGTACCTCACCAGAAACAAGAACATGCGCTTTACCAAACTACTAGACTTAAGTACATTTAACTACAACTCTTATAGCGGCACAAAATCATCTTTATACTTACAAACGCTAACGCGCGTTCGTTTTGAATAGCAGGAACGAAACCGTAGGTTATAAAAGGTATCAAACATGTAACGGGACTGGGTCGAGGAGGGGTCATTTGACCAGTTATTAGTCCCCAACAGTGGGGCATTTGATTTAATAAATGTCAAATCCCCCATATGTCCCGGATTGGGGGGGGGGGGGGGGGGGGGGGGTTGCAGTTACCATTGATATAGGTGCATTATGTGTGCAGTGACGTGTCTTCTTTTTTCTCTCCACTCCAATGTACTGTCGTGCGTACACGTTGGTGATCGTATGTTCTTGATCATCTCTGCGTGCTGCCGATCATCACTTTATTGTGCTTGTCTGCTGATGAAATGTATCTATATATTCCTGCTAATCTCTGTATACTCCTGATTATCTCTGTATACTCCTGATCTTATCGGCATACCCCCCCCCCCCCTTCCGGATCATCTTTGTATTCCGGATCATCTCCGTATACTCCTGATCATCTCTGTATACTCCCCTGACATCTCTGTATACTCCTGACATCTCTGTATACTCCTGACATCTCTGTATACTCCTGACATCTCTGTATACTCCTGATCCATTATGTCTACTCTGTTAACTGTCGATTATCATCTTTTACTGCTGCCCCCTCACCAGGTCTCCCCTTGCTAAGAGTTCCCCAAAGCCCTCCAAGACCACCTCAAGGCCAGAGGAGGGAAGACCAGCCAGGGGAAAGCCACCTCACACCGCCGGCCCTGAACCCCCACCACCAGGTGAAGAGGGGGCTAAGGGAAGCAGCAGTCATGCCTCTAAGAAGGGGGTAGGAGGGACCCCTGCACCCCAGGGAGCAGAGCCGACCAGAGGTGGGCGTGCCCAGCGCGAACCAAACGAAACCCACCAGAGGGGTCAGGAGGGAGAGGAGTCGAGGGGGGCAAGGCACAAAGAGGAGGAGCCAAGGAAGAAAGGGGAGGAGCCCAGGAAGGAGGAGTCCAAAAAGAAAAGGGAGGAGCCCAAGACAAAAGCAGAGGAGTCTAGGAAGAAAGGGGAGGAGCCCAAGAGGAAAGGGGAGGAGTCCAGAAAGAAAGGGGAGGAGCCTAGGAAGAAAGGAGAGGAGCCTATGAAGAAAGGGGAGGAGTCTAGGAATAAAGGGGAGGTGCCTAAGATGAAAGGGGAGGAGTTTAGGAAGAAAGGGGAGAAGCCTAAGAAGAAAGGGGGGGAGTCCAGCACGAGGCAGCTAAGATGGAAGAGCATTTGAAGGAGGGGTCGAAAGGACAGCAAAGAGGGCAGGAGACCTCTGAAGGAGGAGGGGAGGCTACAGAAGGAGGGTTCCAAGTCTAAGGACAAGCTGCAGAGTGCTAGTATCAGCTCGCTCAGGTCGGATGAGCCTGGGGCCCCGATTGCCAGTGCTGTGATGGAGAGGGAGAGAAGGAAGCAGCAGGAGGCAGTGGAGAAGAGCAAGGTGAATGGGTGGGTGGGTGAGGGAGTGAGTGGGTGGGTGAGTGGGTGAGTAGGTGGGGAGTGAGTGGGTGGGTGAGTGCTTAAGTTAGTGATGGTGTGAGTGAGTGAATGAGTGGGTGAGTGAGTGGTTAAGTTATTAGTGAATGAGTGGGTGAGTGGATGGGTGAGTGAGTAGGTGGGTGGGTGACATGGACCCTGGATGGTATTGCAACAATGGCCCTCTTGTTGGGGGGGGGGGGGGGGGGGGGGGGGAGCTCTTCACATGTACCTCATTGGGTGGTTTGTGATTATCAAGTTTCCATCAGTGCTAATGGAACATTTACCATAACAGACAGGGCACTTGGGAGCATAATGGTTTGGGAATGATTTTGTCTAATGCTGGTAGATGTATGTACATGCAGTTACATTACATGCCAGTAGTGTGTAAATGTTAGCCACCTGAGCACCAGCTATTTATGTGTGTCTCCTTGATTCCATTTCTATTGTTCGCTCTCTGGTTCTCTTCACTCCTCCTTTTCCCTCCCTCCCTCCCTCCCTCCCTCCCTCCCTCCCTCCCTCCCTCCCTCCCTCCTTCCCTCCCTCCCTCCCTCCCTCCCTCTCTCTCTCTCTCCCTCTCCTCAATGTAGAGAAAGGATAAGAATAAGGATGAGAAATCTGAGCAGTCAGAGGTACTGGTCTGGGGATGGGGTGATTTTTCCAGACTGGGGATGAGAAATGTGCTGGAGTTGATTATACTGGTCCGGGGAGATTGTGATGGTCTGGGGATGGGTTGATTGGTCTGGGGATGAGTTGATTGTACTGGACTGAGGATGAGGTGAGCTTGTGGATAGAGTGATGGTGGTGACATCTGCCTGTGTTAACCACCTGTGCCCACCTGTGCACACATACATGTACATGTACCATATGGTGTGTGAAATATGGTGCGACAGTTTGGGGTGTGGGGGTGGGCAGAGAAAGAACTGGGAGAGTAAGGGGTGTGGTGAGATGCAGTAGAAGGAAGGTGGGATGAGGGAGGGAGGGGAGGGGGAGGAAGGGAGGGGGGAGTGAGGGAGTGGTCATCTCCCAGTGGGCCTTGTGGAGCCTCTATCATACCATTTTCGCCATTGCAGGAAAACAGTGAAGCAAGGAGGAGGGAGGATGAGAGGGAAGGAGAGGAGGAGGAGTTTAAAGAGGTAGGTGTGGTCTCACAAGGGGTCAGTGAGGTTACCACCTACCCCAGTGAAGTTACCATGTACCCCAGTGAGGTTACTATGTGTCCCTGTGACCCCGGTGAGGTTACCACGTACCCCAGTGAGGTCCAGTGAGGTTACCACGTACCCCAGTGAGGTTACCACGTACCCCAGTGAGGTTACCACGTACCCCAGTGAGGTTACCACGTACCCCAGTGAGGTTACCACGTACCCCAGTGAGGTTACCGCGTACCCCAGTGAGGTTACCATGTACCTACCTGGCCAGACCAGTGGCTATGACCCCTGCATAACTCACTTCAAATTTCTCATCCTCATAACCATATTCATCACTGTTGCCTCCATCTCTCACTTCCATCATCTTTTCAACAATTGGCTGACTGCTCCCCTGTGTGTGTGTGTGTGTGTGTGTGTGTGTGTGTGTGTGTGTGTGTGTGTATGTATGTGTGTGTGTGTGTTGAGCATAGCCACAGCTGTGTCATGGGGTCACACACACATGATCAATACCAGCATGCATTGACATGTGACCACCATGAGCAGCATAACATTTGATCATGCAGACACCATATCACCCAACCATACCCACCCCTTGTGAGACCACACCTACCTCACTGGGGGAAGAAGAGAAAGTAGAAAAAAAAAAGAACTTAAAAAAAAAAAGAGAGAACAGAAGAAGCATAACGTGCATCGCACACACTGACCACACCCTCCTCCCCTGTCTTACTGCATGACCACACCCTCCTTCCCTGGCTTATAATGTTGTGATGTGACCACAGTTCTCGATAAGCAGCTGTGTAGGCAGCCAGCAACCAAGCAGAGCCATTCTCCTGATTGTAGTAGTGTGTATTCAGCATGTCCTCTGACCGTAGAGGTATACAGCTGTTGCATCTATTAGTGATGCTTGCACCTCATGCATGTTGGTAAACATGCAACGCTTGCATTATGCATGTGTGTGCGTGTGTGTGTGTGTGTTTGTGTGTGCGTGCATTTGTGTGTGTGTTTGTGTGCATATGTGTGTATGTGTTTGTGTGTGTTTGTGTGTATTTGTGTGTGTATGTTTGTGTGCATGTGTGTTTGTGCATGTGTGTGTTTGTGTGTGTGTGTGTGTGTGTACCTCTAGCAAGGTTTAATGGTGTGTCTGTGATCATGGTGGATTAATTTGTTACCTCCTGCATCTGTACGTGTGCCATGTCAGGACTATGACGAGGACTTTGAAGACAAAGAGGGATGGGGAGGAGGAGGAGGGAGAGGAGGAAAAAGACGAGAAGAAGAAGAGCAAGAGGAGAAAATGGATGAGGAAGAGGAGGAGGGAGGAGATGGGTGGAGGAGGAGGTTGAAGGGACTGTCGAAGAGGAACCAGAACACGTCGAAGACGAAGGAGAGCAGCAACAACAGGGGGAGGATGGGGAGGAGGTTGGGCAGAGAGGCAGAGCAGGTCGAAGAGTGTTATGAGGGGGAGGTGGAAGGTGTGGCCCCTCCCTCCCAGCCTCCGCCCCCTCCTCATCCCGAACACAACAGCGACAACAAGCTTAATCTGGTGGAACTGATGATGGCCATCAGTGATGAGAACCAGGCCATCCAACCAACCACAGGGTCTAAGCAGGTAGCCAGCAGAGAGGAGATAGAGGAGAGGGGTTAGTACTCTGGGAGTAGGGAGGGGGAGGAGGGGGCAAGGGGTTGGGCACCATCACAACCCTAGAAATCATGAATTGAGGGCACTTGAATTTAGTGTGTGTGTGTGTGTGTGTGTGTGTGTGTGTGTGTGTGTATGTGATTGTGGGTATGCGTGAACTGGTGGCTGAGTACGTGTGTGTGTGTGTGTATATGTGTGTGTGTGTGTGTGTGTGTGTGTGTGTGTGTGTGTGTGTGTGTGTGTGTGTGATTGTACACTTGGGGCTATAGCAACTATTACAACCTGATCTGAATTGTGTGTGAAGGTGGGGTTGGGGGTGAGTAGGTCCAAGTGGGTACAATATCCCCCCCCCCCCCCCTCCCCCCCCACCATTGATAGGACATCTTCCCATTGAAACAGTCCCTGAGGTTCCCACCACCCTCAGCATTGCTGTGAATGTACCAGTT
>OY811975.1:4951489-5020957 GCA_963681505.1 Eunapius fragilis | reverse complement strand
CTGAAAGTCTGGATTTTGGTCATTTGTAATTGTATGCTGTTGCTATTGTTTACCAAGGTTTAAATATGATTTTTGTTTGATTGTTCCGTTTTTTACTTTTGTGTAATATTCAAGAACTGTTCTATTGATTTTGTACGGAAAATTATAATACTTGATAATAACTAACCAGCCCTAGGTGATACAACACTTGCGCCAACGGATCTATCTCAATCAGTATCACAGTTCATCAAATCAGTAAAAAAATGTATCCCTTTATATTGAACTTTTCGCTTCCAAAAAGCAAAATAGTGCTTCCCATAGACAAGTATGCAATGTGCTATTTTTTTGACCTCATTACAATATTCCACAAAGAATAATTATTGACACATAAAGATATTTCTAGTTGCGCCATAGGATTACTACTCTTCATACATTCTAGTATTTTATGACAGCTGAATATAATTTATTTCTCTTAATATGTTCCTTCCTAACAATTTAAAAGTGAACAAGGTCCTCTGTTGGCCATAATAGAATTCACTGCAGAAAAAAAATGGCGCTTACCAGCTGATGTAATCCATGGGCATCGTAATACAAATTAATAACTTGTAGTTATTTTTATCGTGCCCTGTATACATATGGCTGGACAAAAGGGTCCATAATTAGACAATACCGTAAGCCATTGCGGCTAGATGCGCCATGGCCTCATTAATATGGTGTTTTTTGAGAGAGCTGCATCTTGTTCATTTAACATCAAATACCTGTTGATCCCTCCCATTTAACTGGTGTATTGTCATAGTAGAGACTATATGCGCACTCTTCATATCGCAACCCTTAATAACGCGTAGCCAATTTATATTCGGATATCGTACCAAGCACAGACAAATTCTCAAGACGGTTCAGCATGGCCGGCGGAGCGCAGCAGGCAACCCAGGCAATTGCCTGGGTAGATTTTTGGGCTTAAAAAGTAAATTAAATAAGCACGGCTCGTTCCAAGTCTTCGGCTGTGTCGCGATCGGCTCTGTACGGTAGGCTCAGCATCGTCCTGGAGAGAGCCAAATAATGTAAGGGCCATGGCCATGCTAGCTAGGTTTATTGACTCCTAGTGTCTCAATGAAGGTTTATCTTTTAAAATCTTAAATAAATAAATAAATATACGGCTATACGTACTATTAAAAAAACAACCTAGTTTCATGACACATACTTAAAAAGCTTCCTCCTCTTGCCTGGGTTGAAATTTAGACCTTCCGCCGGCTCTGGGTTGGTATGCCGCATCGTAAACTACACTGTACAGAAACACTATTCAGATGCAATCATACTTTTTTTTCATCACACAATAAACGGCTTTGCTTTGCATAATGCGGCTTCTGTTGCTTTGTTCGGTCACATAGCCTAGATGTAACACCACGTTGACCAGCTCCAGAAACGTTGCAGAGTCTATGGAAGCCTTCTGGTGGCTATACGTAAGAAAAGGAAGGCATTCTATCAATGTTCAGAGTTACCATAAGTATACATCCCCTGACGGCACCCACTCAAAGTGCCATTACATGAAGGTGCTGATTCACAATAGGACTGTACTTGTGATGTGTATGAGCAGTACTTTGACAGTGTAGTTATAAGTGTAAACAGAATTATTAAGGAGGGGAGGGAGAAGGGAGGGGAGGAAGAAGGAGAGTGAGGAGAGGGGAGGAGGGAGGGAGGGAGAGAGGAGAGGAGGAGCAGAGGAGAGGGAGGAGTGACGAGGGGGAGAGGAGGGAGAAAGGGGAGGGGAGAGAGGAGGTAGGGCAGGGAGGAGAGGGAGGGAAGGATGAGAGGAGGGAGGAGAGGGAGAGGTGGGAGGACAGGGGAGGGAAGAGAGGGGAGGGAGGAGAGGAGAGGGAGGGGAGAAGAGGAGAGGGAGAGAGGGAGGAGAAGAGAGGGAGGGATGGAGGGATGGAGGAGAGGAGAGGGAGGGAGGGAGGAGAGGAGATGGGAGGGAGAAGAGGGGAGGGAGGGGAGTGCAGGAGATGAGAGTGGAGGGAGGAGTGGGGGGAGAGGCAGGGAGGAGGGGGATGGGAGGGAGAAGCGGGGGAGGGTAGAGGGTAGGGAGAGAGGGGAGGGAAGAGATGGGAGGGAGAAGAGGGGAGGGAGGGGAGTGGAGGAGAGCATCTGTTGTGCCACAACAATTGAAACACTGGTGAGCACCGGGCTGTTACCAGATGTATTCAGGTTATCCAAAGAAGATACCACTAACTTAAACTGCAAGGGCTACTTGGCAATTGCACTGGACACTATTTTTGATGACCTCTCAATTGCACTGGACACTATTGTTGATGACCTCTGACCTAATCTATGTTAAATTGTTATGAGCTGCTTTGATTGGTTCTCCTGTATTCTGGAATATTTGTGTGTGTGTGTGTGTGTGTGTGTGTGTGTGTGTGTGTGTGTGTGTGTGTGTGTGTGTGTGTGTGTGTGTGTGTGTGTGTGTGTGTGTGTGTGTGTGTGTGTGTGTGTGTGTGTGTGTGTGTGTGTGTGTGTGTGTGTGTGTGTGTGTGTGTGTGTGTGTGTGTGTGTGTGTGTGTGTGTGTGTGTGTGTGTGTGTGTGTGTGTGTGTGTGTGTGTGTGTGTGTGTGTGTGTGCTATAGTACTGGCTCAGTCATAGAGAAATTTCGCAGCTTGCTCATGGAGAAAATAAAGCATATACATTGGGACTAAGCCAACTATTAGTTTTCATAGCGGTTGCTATGAACGCTGATGGTTTCTTTAGTTACCAATGTATATGCTTTATTTTCTGTATGATCGAGCTGCGAATTTTCTCTATGATCGAACCAGTACTATACCAGGTTGCATTTGGAGCATCCAAGTCATGACAGCAACTTGGAAAAAAAGTTGTACCAGTCCTATAAAACAGCAGCCACAAAAGTGCAAAGGCTTTCATATCAAAACACAGCCTGTTCCTATCAACTGGACTGGTGTTTGCTGGTTTGGTGTGTTGTTAATGTACAGGACTGGCGTGTTACAAGCATGTACTGGACTGGTGTGTTGTATGTACTGGACTGGTGTGTTGCATGTACTGGACTGGTGTGTCGTATGTACTGGACTGGTGTGTTGCATGTACTGGACTGGTGTGTTGTATGTACTGGACTGGTGTGTTGCATGTTATGGACTGGTGTGTTGTATGTACTGGACTGGTGTGTTGTATGTACTGGACTGGTGTGTTGCATGTACTGGACTGGTGTGTCATATGTACTGGATTGGTGTGTTGCATGTACTGGACTGGTGTGTTGTATGTACTGGACTGGTGTGTTGTATGTACTGGACTGGTGTGTTGTATGTACTGGACTGGTGTGTTGTATGTACTGGACTGGTGTATCGTATGTACTGGACTGGTGTGTTGCATGTACTGGACTGGTGTGTTGTATGTACTGGACTGGTGTGTTGTATGTACTGGACTGGTGTGTTGTATGTACTGGACTGGTGTGTTGTATGTACTGGACTGATGTGTTGTATGTACTGGACTAGTGTGTTGGTCTGGTGTGTAGAAAGTTCTGTACAAGTGTGTTTTATGTACTGGACTGGTGTGTTCATAAGAATATAAGTGTGTTGTCTGTACTGTTGTATGCACTGGACGGGTATGTTGTATGTGTGATGTACCTACTGGATTGCAATGTGGCACTGTGATCCAGAAACAATGGCACCAAGTACTCTGATTATGGGTGGGTGTGTCTCACTAGTTCCTGTGTCCTACATGCAGTGCAGAGGCATTAGCTATTAGCTGGCCTATCTGCTTGCCACCACCTCACATATTTCTACATTCCATGTGCTAAATGACTTAAATGAGAGGCTTTGCATTTCTTCATAGCAAACTGTGTGTGGGCTTGTGCGCGCGTTTTTTTGTTATGTACATGGTCCATTTCTAGGGGTCTGTAGCTTTTTACTGGAAGGAAGCCTTGATAGTGGCAGTGAAACCCTATCTCAATAGATGTAAGGACTGGGCCACTGGAAAGTTTATATGCTGAGCTATTCACACACATGGCTTCATATAAACCCATGCTTCTCCAAGGGATCTCACCTAAATTTAAAAATTCTGAGGATGGTACACTGGTGTCTAGTACTTCTCACCACCACCCTCCCTCTTTGTGCAGGGGCAATGCCCCACCCCCTTTCCTCCCCCCTCATACAACATACCAGTTGAGTACATACAACACAGCACATACATGTACAGTGTATGGTGTGGCTATAAGTCCTGAAAATAGGAAGGACTTTTTAACATGTGGGTTTGAAGTTGATGCTAGTTTATAGTCCTTTTATACATGTATACCACAAGCGAGGCCACAGCATGAAGCAGTACATGTACTATGTAACCTACCTTAGTCCAGTTAACCACAAATTTGACAGAGCTGATAATCCTAAAACTGTGCTTCTGGGTTTATACTTGAATGTGTTTTGGGCAATGCGTATTATTACATGATTTTTGAAATAGATGCTGACCTCATGAAGGCACTTGCCCAGGAGACTACTGCTGATATCAGATTTCCATCTTAATGTGCCCCTCCTCCGTGTGTGTGTTTGTGTGTGTGTGTGTGTGTGTGTGTGTGTGTGTGTGTGTGTGTGTGTGTGTGTGTGTGTGTGTGTGTGTGTGTGTGTGTGTGTGTTCAGAGCCATGCCTACCAACCCATATTGGAGTAAGGTCTAGAGAAGAGAACAGAGGCAGCCAGAGGTCACTAACATGTGCATGAATCAAACTTTTCATGTATGTGTGTTATGTATAGAATTTGTTTGGTAGTGTGAACATTTCAGTTCTCTCCATATAAACTGATTTCTGTCGCAATGGGCAAATGCCTCAGCACAGCAGGGGACTTTCATGATGATTCACACGTGTGTGTGTGTGTGTGTGTGTGTGTGTGTGTGTGTGTGTGTGTGTGTGTGTGTGTGTGTGTGTGTGTGTGTGTGTGTGTGTGTGTGTGTGTGTGTGTGTGTGTGTGTGTGTGCATGGCATCCATGGGACATTGTCGTGGCTCTACATGTAGATGTGACAATTCAATTTGGGATCTGTTTACACAACATGGCCGCTGCTGATGTGGTCAAGAAACCTTATCAGCATGCAACATCTACACACACACACACACACACACACACACACACACACACACACACACACACACACACACACACACACACTCACCAGACCCTGAATATACATCACTACATGCATGAATTGCTACCAGGACTTCCACACAACAAGGGTTATGTTTTAAAAGTACAGGCCCTGCTATGAGGTTCTCAACGTGACGTCACAGTACTTAAAGCGTGCAATAAAAAATAATAAAACGGTAGACATATCTTGAAAGAGAACTACGGCAATGCAAGGATTCCCAAGGCTGTAGGGGGCACCGCTTAAGTTTATCAGACTGCCTTGATAAACGAGTAATATATATGTCACGGCGCAGCGGCGGATACAGGTTTTAGTGGGGGTGTGGGGGGGTGTGTGTGCGGGTGTTGTCGGTTTCTGGCCCGATACGAAGAGCGGAGGGGGGGGGGGGGGGGGGGGGGGGGGTATGATCGCGTATCGGGGGGCCCGGGATACAGTACAGTAGTAGAGTTTATGCGTGCGGATATCACTGAATAAGTCGTGCAGCTATTATAATAAAATGCGGCCCGAAAGTTATGAATTTATAAATGGTGGGGGGGGGGGGGGGGCACGTGCCCCGAGTGCGCTTACCCCCCCCCCCCCCACCCCCCCCCCCCCCCGGATCCGCCCCGAGTTTTATTATTTGTGCATACCACTTGTCTGGTGGGTGGGGGCTTGAGTATAGGAATTTATTAACGAAGCGCAATTAAAATTGCATTAATTTGAAGTTATTGAGCAGTAATTGTAATTACCAGCTAGTTTCGTCCCCAGACCCGGGAACGAGACTACGATGGTAATGAAGTTTTTTGTCTTGATTTTTGTATATAATTGCTTTATTGGAACGCAATGAAAACTACAATTCAAATTCAGACCAATTTTTAGTATTTTTCGAGGTTATTTAGAATTCAATTTGAAATAAAATGCAAGATGACCGCCAATGTATGGGCGATTTCTCGATATGATGAAGCATTCTGCTTCCCAACCTAGACCTAAAATAAAAACACAATCATATATGGTAAAAACAGTCCCAAGCTTTTATCTACCCAGAATACTGTGGAAAACATTCCAAAACAACTTGGTATTATAATGAGCATACTACAGTAACTGTTCCACAGTGGTAGTCGGATTCTGAAAATCGTTGAGATTAAAATTTTGTGAGAGACTGACTATACTTACCGACGCGAAACGAAAATTACTTGGTTAAAGGAGGTACCATTTTAATCGTCGTGGTTGCGCTACCCAAAACCAGCGCCAGGTGATCTGAGTAACCTTTACATTTACTTTTGGATTAAATTAAAAGTCAGGAAATCTCAAAAAAGAATATTGGGAAGTCGTTCTGCGATGCAATTCTGGCGGGGTTTTGGTTAGTAAGAACGGCTACGCTTCATCACAAGGTAAGCTTTGTTATAACTAAGTGTTTTTGTGGTACCATGTTTGTTCAAGCGCAGTCACTATTCAACAAACACTATTGTTGAGCCAGTGATTTTGGAAATACACAAGGTACACTGCTCTTCCATGGTCTGTGCGTCAGTATAGCTTTCTGTTTTTTTTTTTCAACAAACAGAAATGCATTGTTACAATACGGTACAGCACTTGTATAGTTTTACAGATAACAATCAATGAAGAAGTCACCTACACCACTAATTGAAATTGGCGGTGCTTTGAGCGCCACGATAATCCCTTCTAAATGCTCAAACGTATGGCTATATCAGAGTGCCGAAACTTTAATTTGTCATTATCCGAGCAGCTGAGGAGTTCCAGTGTGAAAAGCAGAAGTTATTTTTGTTTTTCCATCAAGTTATTTATTTGACCAAGTCTGAACATCATCCCAGAGGGTACAACACCCGCGTGTACAGCAGATGAACGTTTTTTGCCAATTGGATTTATATGTGAGCTGACACATTAAACATAATTTTAGGAATTGGGCCGACTTAAAAATCCCTTTGACACACGTATATAAGAAACTAGTTGTCAATTGTGCCGGCTCCGCTCGCAGTTAACAAAATGTGCATGCAAGATAGCTCTGGTACTTACAGTAGATGAATGTCCACATATGTGTGTGCCTGTATATGCCTACATGCATGTGCCTGCTGTGAGTTTGAAAAGTTGCTTAGAGTTGGGCACACACTTGAACTGTGCAATCTTGATCTACTTAAACTCATGGCAATGTTTGGAACAATAAGCAAAGTAAAACAATATAACGAGCAGATAGTACAGGACATGACATTTATATGTATGCCACCATGCCCTTGTGGTAAAGGCATACAGCACTGGAATAATGATTTGAGAAAATGATCTTTCTCTACGCATACCCCTTGATCCTCTAATCAATTGAAGGAATGATTTTATCTTCACACAAGTACAAAAAAAAAAAAATTAGGTACTTTCTTCATCCCATTCATCAGCTGGAAGTATGAATTGTGTTGCTGATGTTGATCTTATCTTAACTATACCATAAGTGCCGTACGAGACCATATGATTAGTAGTAATTCGTTCTCTGTGCCTCGATGATATCACTATCAACTGTCTAATAATGAGAATGACAAATAGAATTATCGACATAAGAGGAGTTGATGCTGGAAGAAGAAGTGCCATAAGGAAGGAACTTTGTTTTTTGAAACTTCCCCACACAAGCAGAAGGACATTGATTGCAACTATAACTACAAACAAAGTCAATATTGATATTATAGTACTGATATTTACATCTGGCTTCCATTTAGCAGTTGCTTTTCGTCTTTGCAAACAATATCTGTATAATGATGTAACAAACACACCCAGTGTAAACAACCATACAAGGACAGCCCAGAAATACCACATCAGCAACTGATCACGAATGTTGGACCCGTCAATACTGTTAGTAACACAGCTGGTGTTATGGCGTAACCAACAGATGTATCCACCTCTTCCATATTTATCGCCAATAAATGGCCAAGGCACAAAAATGATGGGTACCAAGAATGATGCAATGAAGTAACCTCTTTGAACGATTGTATATCTTTTCTGTTTTTCTTCCCTTATAACCTGCAGGCACTTTGGTTGTGTGATCAAGATGAGTAGGTGGATTCCCAAGCATGTCAATATCACCAATATGCTGATCATCGTATACTCCCTGATTGCTCCTAGCACTTTGCAGCCAACAAAGTCATCATAAAGTGCAAACCACTGAAAGGAGCTTGTGAATGCAAACACGCAGCATGCTACCAATACTAATGTGAAGATATCCTCCATTGGGTCAATTTGTTTGTCTTCAGAACAACTATAGTGACACCGATTCAGAAACAATGATATTAACCCAACGATGAATGAGAAAATGGAAAGACTTGTGTACATAATAATAGCTGCAATCTTTATCTCTGTATCTCTCAATGAACATTCGCTTCCATTGTCTGCCATATCTAAGTTGATGTAATGATGCACATTAATATATTGACACAGTATAATCATTTCATTTCTTTAAAACAAGTAGCTATAAAACCCAGCACAATATATTGCCCAATTTTCATACTGGAGCCTCATATGTGATTTTGAAATGTCAAATCATTTTATGACCGAGTACCAATAAAATACTAGCAAAATGATGGCTTCAACTGATCTCTTTTTAAAAATACTTGATTGCTGTTATTAGAATGGATCAACGTAGTTCATACTACCTCGATCTCTCTATTACTCAAGTGTTAATCCCCAAACTTATTCTCAATTGCAATTCATCCCAGCGTATCTCAACTGAAAATCTAGGTTTTGAACTACTATAATCATGCATTGATCCAGTTGACGCCATAATAAATTGGCCATTCTGCCAACTGCTAGTAATAAGATCTCTCTTAGACAAGTAGCTTAACGTGATGTGCATGCATGGATTATCAATCAGTGAATGTGAAGATACTTGATTGCCGTTGTCAAAGGCTGCATGTTGTCATTCCATTTCATAGTTGGTACAAGCGAATGTGCACAACCAAAATGAAATGCAGCAACATGAATGGTCTAGCCATATACGCAGACCATTTCTGTACACCTAATTAAAATGCAGACAGTTTTTTTTTTACGCAGCGGAGAGGTGTTTCTATCATCACATTCATGGTAATTGGTGCGGGAGACTACTATTATAGTCCGATTCAATTAAATGCTCGCGCCTGGAAGTTGTTCGAGACTTTCCACACCATCCGACATTACGTGCTGACATTATGCTGTATATAAAGGTAGATTTCAAAGTGGCTCTGTTATAATCTGACTACTTCGAACACAAAAAGTATACGAATATTCATATTCGACGTTTTCGTAAGGCGGACTGTGGAATATGACCATATCCAGAAATGAGCGGTCAAAAGTCAATGTATATGGATACTAGTGAATATATATTTTTTATCTCTGACCATACATTGAGGACAATGTTATGACAATCCTAGGGGAATCGACATCTTAGATAGGAAAAATACAGCGACCCCACTACAAATGTAGTGTACTAACAATTTCTCATGGCAAATGCTGTGAAAAATCTGGCGTGCTTGGTATTGAAGTACCCCATACATGTCTATAGGAAGATACACGGGATTATTCGTTTATTAGCAAATCGCGAATTAATTACCTAACGGATATGGTTTTTAGTTAAAGAATGGTTAATGGAATAATTCTTTGCGATAATCAGACCTGCTTAATAACATAATAAAGTTGGTTAAAATTCAAATTGATGTTGTTGGGCCAAAACTTGTTGTGGGCCCAGGGCTGGTTGTGTGCCAGGGGGAAGGGCTGGTTATGGGGCCAGCCGGCCAGCCCTTGTGGGGCAAGAGCTGGTTGTGGGAAAGAGCTGGTTGTGGGCCCAGGACTGGTTGTAGAGCCCAGGGCTGATTGTGGACCAGGGGGAAGGGCTGGTTATGGGGCCAGCCCTTGTGGGAAAAGAGCTGGTTGTGGGCCCAGGGCTGGTTGTGTGGCCAGGGCTAGTTGTGGGCCCAGGACTGGTTGTGGAGCCATGCAGGGCTGGCTGTGCCAAGACCAGAGCTGGTTGTGGAGCTATACCTTGTTGTGAGGCCAGAGTTGCCAGGGCATCCAGTGCATGTCAAGGTCGAATGTTAAGGGGTTCGAAGAAATTGCATGCCGTTACGACGGCGCTAGTATTTCCGTGGAGGGTATAAGGTTCTCACCGTGACGTCACAGTCGCCATCTTGACAGAGCATACAATATAAAATACATCGAAAACGGTAGCCATCTTGAAAGAGAACTACGGCAATGCACGGGTTACCATGATCACGAGGAAACCCTTCTATAGAATCCGCGGCTTTAATTGCGAGGATACGGTAAGTGGATTGGTAACACATGAGCCAAACCATAAGTTCCTGGTTAGTTCGTAGGGTGCAACATATGACGCATGTGACACTGTTATTAGTCCATGGGTACATTACGCGCACCATTCAAATAATTATATAGCGTATTGATAAGAGTTCAAATCAAATTAAACATTCACTGTAAGAAGTCTTTTGCGGCCTCCGGAGCTCCATAGTACACAATAGGTTCTGACTCACTTCTGAAGCATCGATCCGCTAGTACTGCAAACTTTAATACTACTGACTAGTGTTTCTTACTTCCGATCATTGCGTTTATTTTATAGCTTGCGCGCATGTATTGTTTTGTTCCTACACCCCACGTCATATTTGCAAGAGTGCAATTTTATTCTAGGCTAGGTATTTTTGTTCTTGCTCACTTGCGTGAAATTGCGTTAGAGCGATCTTTTCCATCTGCCATTAAAAAAATACTTCTGCATGTCCACGTACGCGTGAATGATTTGAACAAATTTTGAAAGTCATCCTTTCTTTTTGTTGTTTAAATATTAGTATTTTTTAAATTAAAAAAATCCGAGTGCTTGTACGCGTCACTAGGTTGCTACGCTTATACGTTTCTACGCGCGCCCCACTGGGCCAACGTACGTTTCTACAATCCATTTATTCATCTATACCCCTACCACCTTCCTAACGAGATTCTAAAACATGACGCTAGATTATTTGACGGGAACGACTAGAAATATACTTACTTGCAACGACTTCTGATGTTTCACCGTTTCAGTGGATGTAATATCATAACCATTAAAACTATCTCGTGATTTATCTCGGATATTACCGTAAAATCAACAGGGCGGGACCGGGGTCGTGTATTAATTTTTATTGTGTGGAGCTATCTCGAGCGCACGTGGTCACATGACAAAAGGTCTGATCTATTCCATTATTGTGGGTATTAACCTCAGCATACTCTCAGAGTGCTCCTATATGATGTGAGAGACCTGAATAGACCCCCTTTGTGGAGCATGAATAGTAATTCCATGACTCGCTTCCTGTCACTTGTTCTATTAAGTATTATACTCCTGGGATTAAAGGACACCAAGAAAACAATGACGATCATCAACCATTCTCTGCTACAAATGTAATGTGATCTATTGTAGCCTCCAACTAGTAATTCACTTCAACACATATGCATACCATAGGGCATAAGTGTACAGAGGCAGCCCTGGCTCCACAACCAGCCAGGCTCCACAACCATGCAGCCCTGACTCCACAACCAGCCCAGGCTCCACAACCAGCCCTGGCTCCACAATCAGCCCGTGCCCCACAAGCAGCTCTGGTTCTACAAGCTCTGGACCCACAACCAGCTCTGGCTTCACAACCAGCGCTGGCTCCACAACCAGCTCTGGCTTCACAACCAGCTCTGGCTCCACAACCAGCTCTGGCTTCACAACCAGCTCTGACCCCACAACCAGCCTGTGCCCTACAACCAACCCTGGACCCACAACCAGCTCTGGCTTCACAACCAGCTCTGGCTCCACAACCACCTCTGGCTTCACAACCAGCTCTGGACCCACAACCAGCTCTGGCTTCACAACCAGCTCTGGCTCCACAACCGACTCTGGCTTCACAACCAGCTCTGGCTTTACAACTAGCTCTGGCTCCACAACCAGCTCTGGCTCCACAACCAGCTCTGGCTTCATAACCAGCTCTGGCTTCACAACCAGCTCTGGCTCCACAACCAGCTCTGGCTCCACAACCAGCTCTGGCTTCATAACTAGCTCTGGCTTCACAACCAGCTCTGGCTTCACAACTAGCTCTGGCTCCACAACCAGCTCTGGCTTCACAACCAGCTCTGGCTCCACAACCAGCTCTGGCTTCACAACTAGCTCTGGCTCCACAACCAGCCCATGCAGGTCCACAACCATGCAGCCCTGGCCCACAACCAGCTCTGGCTCCACAACCAGATGCACACAACCACGCCGCTGGCCCCATGCACAACTAGCTAGCTCTCAGTGGCTCTAAAAACATTTCTTAAAGATGCATGATTTAAAAAAAAAATCGTTTACTGTTAAAAAAAACACACACACACACACACACAAAACATTTTCAGCCTTCGCCCACTGAATGCTGAAACCTATAGCTAGCACGGGATAGCAAGGCTCTGGCTTTGCAGCGAACTAGGGTGAGGTTCAGTCTCTGGTAGATGCTTGTAATGGCCTTTAACTTGCTGCACTGCAACTGCAAAACCAGACGGGCAGCCAGCCGAGAAATGGAACCCTGAGCTTCCACACCCCAACAATCATAGGTCTCTACTGCCAAGGGTATGCAGACCCAACCCAACTCAGTGCACTTGGCATCATGGACATTCTGCTTGCGCATTTCAGCCTTTCCAGCTGCTGACCCACTTTTGGCTCCCGCTTCATTCAATGTAGTGGAGTTAAGCGAAGAGACCACTGTTAAGTCAAAAGCAGCTGGCTTCCCAATCATCCAGTTGGGCACTAGGATGTCCGCCGGCCTACTGAGCGAACATTCAGCCCCATACCCATGACCTACCTCAAGCTGACCACCCAGCCTTGCCCTGTGACAAAACTGGGCAAAAACATCTCTTAAGCTGTTGTGGCTCAACACCACATCACCACCCCCTTTGCACGTCACAGCATGATGCCCCAGAGGATCCAGCTGGTGGTCAGGGCAGTAAGGGCAACATAGCTGTGATGATGTGTCCATCCCAGGCCACCATTTTAAAGCAACCTGGAACTCGTCTGGATCCAAGCTAAGATTAAGACCCCTTGATGGAATTACGGCTAGCCATGAGGAAGCATGACACGATGCAACTGAAAGAAGACGAGCATGGTTGGCCGGGATGGAGATGAGGCACAGCTGGTCAAATTGATAATTTATACAAAAATATTATTATTATTATTATTAAATAAAATATTATTATTGAGAGAATACATGAATAGGAATACAATATTTAGGAGGAGAAATAACATGCATGAATTATTAATAACTCATGCTACAGTTCAATAAACTTTAAGATGGGATTATTATTATTATTATTATTATTATTTATAACCATGTTTAATCAAATACGAACTGCATTGTTACAATTCATTTATTCATTTATTTTGTGTATGAATACAAGATACAAGAGAATACATGAATGGATAATTATTATTAATATGCTACCACCTACAGTATGTATAATACACACTTTATCCTAACACAAACAGTTTACAGAGATCGGGATAGGATGGCTCGGGAATTTGCTCTCACAAGGGCCAAACTGAATCTTCCAAAGATTTCATTGCACACGAGTGACTTGGGATGTCCCTGCCTAGTGGACAAACAGGTGGCAAGTCTCAATAGTGCTTGGATAGCCTCAGCACCCCAACAACCGTATGTCTCCACCACAAGAGAGATACATACCCAGCCTAGTTCCCTGCACTTTTCATCATTTACTCAATGCTTGTGGATCTGGGCAGCCAAGGCAGCTGAAACTGCTGTCACACACGCTTCTTGAAAAATTTGTGCATTTAGCGTTGATGTGACAGACAGGTCAAATGCTGCTGGCTTACCCAGGACCCAGTTTGGAACAAGCATGTTCCCTAGACCACCCACCCATCTCTAGTTGTGAAGCAAGACATGCACAGTGACAAAAATCATTGAAGATGTCTCTCAACCTGTTGTGACTAGAGACAACATCACCCCCCAACTTGCAGCACAGTGCATGATGGCCATACGCATCCAAGGCAGCATTACATTGAGAGCAACTTTGACCTTGAGCAACTGGGATACAGAGCCACCATTTTATCGCCACCTGAAATTCAGAAGGCTCCAAGTGAAGGCCCATGCTAGGGGATGGAGTAACTGATAGCCAAGCTGAGGCATGACGTGATGAAATGGATAATAGACGAGCCCTGTTTATTGGAGTGGAGTTATTTGTTTGACAGGAATTTCTGAGTGAGTGTGGAACAGCTGTTGCCAACAGAATCAGGAGAGTGAGTCAGGTGGATCAACAAGGTTGTTATAAAGGTCTATAGAGTGGTGCAAGTACCTACAAACCTCACAAGATAAGCACGAACTGACAGCTGAGGCTAAGTATGCAGCAGGAGACACGGTGCAAGCCTAGACCACCCGGACTTAGACTAAGTTGTGCCTGCTGCCACGTGAAGTCAGGAGTGTCTACTGCAGTACACTCCGCAAAACACTGCTGCACCTCATCATCAAACAGACTGAGGGCATCACC
Organism: Eunapius fragilis; assembly: GCA_963681505.1. Classification (NCBI taxonomy): domain Eukaryota; kingdom Metazoa; phylum Porifera; class Demospongiae; order Spongillida; family Spongillidae; genus Eunapius; species Eunapius fragilis. The sequence goes on along the minus strand of OY811975.1, from coordinate 5,006,355 downwards.
AGCTAAAGAAGGTGGAATAGTTCTGGCCAGATGTATCAGCCTACAAAACCCTCCACATTGATGGAGTAGAAGCATGGCTACATGAGGATCTGAAGAACCTACCTGGGCTAACTGCTGGAGCAAATTGGAGGTGTCTGTACGCTTTTGAGAAATATACTTGACACAAAACAAAAAATCTCCTATGGGGTCCCAAGTATATCGAAATGAGGCACATAGAATTTTTTCATTTCATCTGGGAACCTACTTAGGTCATTGACGCTGAATAATTTACATTTGGACAAATTGATATGAAGACCAAGAGGAGGTCCCAAGTCTTTTCACACGTAAAACAGCAGAGATGGGACCAACCACAACACCATCATCTATGTACCACCTATGAAACAGCAGAGAGGCACACTCACTGTAAGTAGCAATGGCACAAACTACTTGATGCAAAACCAGACAGAAAAGCAGAGGGCCCAAGGGATCTCCTTGCTGGACACCAGACTCAGTTGTAATGGAACCTAGAGTGTGTCATAGTATAGGGTATTGTCCATAGCACATGGTAGACCATGACAACAGCTCTGGGAAATGGAGATTAACAGCATTCAGCACTGCCTGCCTAGACACAGATTAAATGCGTTACGTAAATCAATTTTCACAACAGCAAAATCCTCATCAAGCTAATGATCATCCACACAACTTCTCAGGCAATGAATAATTTTTTCTGCTCCTGAAGTGCATGCTGGAAAGGGGAAAAGAATTCAGAAGCTATGTTTTTAAAAATAACACAAATACACTTGCTAGCCAGTCGCCTTAAAGTTTCGCCAACAGCAATTGGGCGGACAATTTGGCTTGTTCTTCTCCAAGGCCACAAGACTACCGCCAGCCATAAACTTTGCCATTATAAATAGTGTTTTTTTTCTGTATTCCTGTGCATGCATATAGCTGTGATGTGTGTGTGTGTGTGTGTGTGTGTGTGTGTGTGTGTGTGTGTGTATGTGTGTGTGTGTGTGTGTGTGTGTGTGTGTCTGTGTGTAGCAAGGACAAACGTATGTATTTTCACTTGATGGATAGACCTTAATTCGTAAAATCCACATGCAATGTGTTGTCTGTGTGTGTGGGGGAGCGTGTCACTAAGTCAGGTCGAAGTGGGAGAGTACAAAGTACAGTCAACTGTGTGTGAGCTTTGAACAATCGCATAGGTTTAGACTCATTACTTTGAATGCAATAACGTGCGTCTACACTATTAAGAAAAGCATTCTCCCAAGACAGCGTTGTGTCGTATTCCAGTCTACCGCATAAAAAAGTCGAATATTCACAATTTTTGTGCTCAAAAAACTAGTATAAGATTATAACAGAGCCACTTTGAATAATGTCAGCACGTAATGTTGGATGGTACGGGCGGATTTAAGAGGGGGGGGGGGAACTCAAAACCTATGTTATTAAAAATTCACGACTTCTTACGCTATACATGTAACGATGGACTAGTCTCGTTCCCAGACCACACTGCAGCTGCGGATGGATTACATCGCCGCTACGCTAGCTAGTGTAGCGGTGATGTAATCCATCCGCAGCTGCGAGTGTGGTCTGGGAACGAGACTAACGATGGACCACACCATAGGTAGGAACTAGTAATTCACTTTAGATTAGTGTTGCTGGCGCAATTATGCGGTGTTTTGTGGCTTAAAAAGTGCGAATGCTGGTGGGGCGTGTCCCTTCAAAATCACTGCCCCAAAACCCTCCTGGAATGTCTCGAAAAACGTCCAGACGCAAACACTTTGAATCAGACTAATCATAGATTGAAGACCATACGTTCCGTAAGGTCTTCAATCTATGCATGGACTAATAGTAGTCTCCCGCACCAATTGCACACGCGTAAAATATATAGAAACACCTCCCCGCAGAGTAAAAAAAAAACTGTCTGCATCTGAATTATGTACTTGCGTGTACAGTAAGGGTCTGTCTACATGCCTAGACCCTCCATGAGTTTAATGACGCCATTATTTAGCATTGTTCTAATTAATATATTCTTTTTGACCCACTCGGAACAATAGTGCGTATCGTCTGTTTTGCTTATTGAGAAAGGCTCTCTACCAAAACAGTGTACCTTAAGCGGAAAAATGACCCAATTACAGACGGCTGACGGGCATAGTCTGGCTGTTATATGGGAACTGCATGTTCAAGCACATTAGCAGTTATACATCATTTTAGTACCAAGCACGAGTTTCTGGTGACCATCAAGTTACTAACTCCAGTGATACTGGCTGGGTATAGACTTCCTATCTACTGGACTATAGCACAATGTGAGCATTCACATTGGAGGTGTAGCATGTAATGTCCAAGAAACCTGGAAGAGGCGCTTCAAATGCAATTAACACCAGACTACTTGTACTTTGCTTCAACTGCAGGGGGTGAAAATGATGACGTGGAAGTATCAATATTCGGAGAGGAGGTGAAGTATGAAATTCCACCTGAACCTGCAGAGCGAAGAGATCTGGTGAAAAATTTTGAGGTATTTTACCTCTATAGATCAACAAAAATTGCTTACCACACCATACCAACAGCTACCATCCACTAGTGCGAGTTCCACCCAGAAGAGTATCAGCTCACTACAGGATTGAAGTCGAGCGTCATGCAATTAACAGAAATGCTGGATTGCAATATCATTAGAGTTAGCAGCAGTCCATGGCTCGCTCCGGCTGTGTATGTCCCAAAGAAGTCTGGTGAGATTAGGATTTGCATTGACTATAGGGAGCTGAATACGCAGACAGTGAAAGATGCTTACCCACTGCCGCTGCCAGATGAAATCCAAGACCGACTCTCAGGATCCAAAGTGTTTTCAAAGCTTTACCTACATTTACATTCTGGCTACTGGCAATTGCCAGTAAAAGTGGAGAACTGTATGAAGACTGCATGCTTTTTATCCTGGTCCTGGTATGGGTCTTTGCAAATATGTACTGAGGAATGCCAGAAGGCTTTCCTAAAATTGAAAGGTCTGTTGTCTCAAGCTCCAGTGCTATGTTATTCTTCACTAACAAGAGACTGAGTTGCTGACTGATGCCAGTGCTGTTGGTTTGAGAGCTGTATTGGAACAGGATGGACATGCAGTGGCATATGCAAGCAGAAGTCTGACCCAAGCTGAGAGACAATATAATGTAATTGAGTGGGAATGTTTGGCAGTCCTGTATGCAGTGAAGAAGTTCAGACTCTTGCTACTTGGACGAGCATTTGTCCTGCATACAGACCACCAACCACTACAATGGCTGTCTGCTCAAAAGATGGAGGGTAGGCTACGTCATTGAAAAGGGAACTACTGATACAGTTTTCTCCTCCTCCAATGGTCCAGGTGTGTCAAAGTACGCCATCAATTACACAAAGCTGGCTTCGAATTCGAAAATTTTCGAATAGAGTGCTGACGCCGTGGATAATTTTAAAAATAAAGTCGATGTTCCCGAATGGTTTTGTCAATTTGTTGCCGAACAGGTTTTTTTTATTTTTACAGTGACCTTATACATGTTGTATGTAATACGTTTGGACTAGAGACCTTGCACATCATGTATATGAGCGTAATTTGTACAAGAATCACATCAAGGCCTACCGCCCCCTAGGTCCGCCCCCTGCAATGAATCAATACTTAGAATAATGACATAATGGGTGACATTACGCGGGGGTGGGGGGGGGGGGGGGGGGGGGATTCGGGCTGAGGACGGCAAACTTTAATCACATTGGCCTTATTGAGGCTACAACTCTGCCAGGTAGCTAGCTGTGTGCAAACGGCACATCATCAAGTAGTATTCTTATTACCAGGTAGAGCAAAGCATTCAGCATGTGTGTGTTTTACCATAGATTATTTAGACAGGGATTGGAAACGGATCACGTGCACGCCTATTAACAGCTATAGCGGAAAATAGGTTATTGTAGTAGTTATTAAGTTTGGAATGGCCGAATTTTCTGCGGACACTTGGGATTGTTGTAAGTCGTAACATTTGGTGCTCAAATTGACTGATTGCCACACACCACAGCAGATGGCTTGCATCATCAGCCATCGTATATGGGATGTGATTTGTGCCAAAATTAATTCATTCCTTTGCGGGTGCGTAACACACCACAAACCGCACTGTGCTGCTGCACGCGCAGTAATTAGCTGCGTGGGAGTACAAATTTTAATGGGCGTATCTCATTCCGTATATCTAATGCTCGAAATTGAACGAATTACTAGTAACAATTGTTTACACACCCAACGGATATCAAATTTGTATCAAAAATGGCAACTTTATTTTAATGTATCAAATATGCGCTCAAATGTGTCACAGATATGGTTCTGTACAATATATGTGGCCGCATATTTGATCCGCGTCTGATTGGCACCGATTCTCGGCGTATGGAACAAATATGTAATTCATATATTGTACAAATTTGTACTGATCACATATATGATTCAGAGGTGCATCGCATATTTGTTCCAAAACGGAGGGAGGGGTTCAGAGGAACAAATATTACGTTTTCAGCTTGGACACAAGAAGTAGCAAATGGCTTATCGCACGCCGCGTATACAGGCCAGGGCTAGGAGTCTTCTCTACAGCAATGGCGGCGCGTATACTAAGGTGGTGATCGTCGAGGTACTGCGCAAGGAGGAGCCGAGGTGAATTCGAACGAAGTACTTGCATGGGGTGTGTTGTCTCAAACAGAAGAGTTGAAACGGCTATTGCATGATATATATTGATTCAAATTTTTTACAAACTGCCATTCCTCATGAAGGCATACCATGACCACAAAGACTACTTCTCACTCATGTTCTGCATGGTGTAAAGGGCAACTACCCACCGATATCATGTTGGGGAAACCTCCAGGGGTAACTACTACCAATATCTCGGGCATGGAACAAAAAGAGAATCAAGCAGCTGTAGGATCATGAGATAGAAGGTAGATAGGGTGTGGTTGTATTGTCCTGCTGTACCCCAGGGACATTCTAAGACGCTTCAAAAAGTGTATGTGTGTGTGTGTGTGGGGGGGGGGGGGGGAGGGCAGATCAATAAATGGGCAATTTATATGGATGTATTATCATTGCATGATGAAATCCACACCGCTCTGTTGTATGGTGAGAGGGCTAGGGCCATGTATGATAGCAGGTGTGTAAACATGTTATATCAGTTATGGGGCCGAGGGTGTTGGTACAGTTTTCCTCCCTATTTACATACAATTGTGACAAATGTGTGTATATAACTGGTTAATGGAGTCTTCTTCCACACAAGTACTGCCTTCACCTTATCTCTGCATGTGGACAATGGATCTACATTGGTTGAGTCTGGTCATTCTTAAAGAGTCCCAACAAAAAGTCCTGATCTAGTGAAGCAAGACGTACCTTAAGACGAGGATCTGGAGAGGCATGATTTAGTACCAGAGGAGCATGTTGAAGAGGACATGTGTAGGCACTCAGGAGGACACCAAATAGAGGCTGGGTGACACATCAGACATGTAGAAATGTCTGTGTATGGAGGGAGTGATGTAACAAGCTGAAATAAACTGATACGCATGCCCAACAAGAGCTGCTACCAGTCTGTGTTTGACTGCTCATGTCATTCCAGTGAACTATGAACCATAAGGTATCCATTTTATCTTGTATTCAGCTACATGTGCATATCGGGTGCATTACCATGATTTTTCTTTGGTACACGTAACCATTCATTTAGTAAAAGTTTGTTTAATAAATGAGGGTTGATCATGAGATTAGAGCAGCCCCCCCCCCCCCCCCCCCCCCCCCCGCCTGCCTACACGTACGTACAGGGGCCTGCCAGGCAGTCACTAGTATGATTAATGCAGCACCTTTTGTGGTCCCATGTGTATTAGCTTGTGATTTCATGTAACTTACCCAGGCATTGTGTTGTTCTTTGGATGGGAAGCTTACACTGGATCAGATATACCCGGCAATAGATTCAAGCTGTTCAACCTGCCTGACCTTTAAGAGGACAACAGCCTCAGTTTTCTGTCTATGTGATGGATCGGTGTTTTAAATGAGATGACCTAGCTCAAAGTGTGTACATAGTAAACACTTAGTCTAAACAAAAGCAGCACTATGGATCATACACATAGAGTAGCATTTAGAAAAAAGTAATATGATAATAACAATGTATAAATGATTTGAATTGAATCGGGTTACATGCAATTCTGTTCAGTCAGTATCACTGTGTTATCAAGTTCTGAACTGATTCTTTCTGTGATCAGATGTCCCTCTGCAGATTATAACGGAACTGAATTATAACTCATCCTGCTGTCCTAATTATGCATGGTCTCCAGGTATAATGGTTTCACCTCTTTCAAACCGCATAATGTTTGACACAATCGGCATGATGCATTAGGGTATTTGTACAAATGTACCGCTGGGACAAAAAATGCCATCATCAAAGTGACTAACTGTATCAAGATCAAGTTGTTCTACCGTAACAAAGTAAGTATATGGCATGTGTCACAATATATCAAGTCTTTGGTAACATAGATACAGTATGGAATCCTTCACACCTGCGCCTGTTTTATGGAAAGGAGCGGTTTAACGTAATGCCTCATTCAGCTGTTTGAAGAAATGGTGGGTTCATTTGGGGAAGCCATATTGAACGACATAGACTGTCCTCATTTGACACTGACCAAACAGCTTCTACTTGTACCACCTTCTACCCTTGTATGTGCTGTTTCCATTTGTCACCAGTGCAGCAGCTCCTGCACCCTGAAAGAACAGTCCATTGGACAGCTTTTATTTAAACATGATTGGAACAATGACATGTATGCCTACAACATCTACTGTATGTCCAATGATTAATGTGGTTAACTTCTAATTCTAAATATACGACAACAATAAACGCGTGCGCTGTAAAAAATAAAATAAAATTAAAAAAACAAGGGGATGACGAGAGTTCTCCTGCGTAAAAGAAGAATTCCAGAGGTACATATTCGTGCATGTAGCTGCTTTCTTCCTAATAACAGAATTGAATCAAGGAAGCTGGCTATGCTGGTACAAGCTACAGTCATGATCAACGCGAAGCAATCAGGCATCGGTGAACGACAAAGAGGTAGGCACCAGTTAGCGTATATTTCCCCATAGCTTTAGGTTCGACGTTTAAGGTAAGCGATGTTGAGCTATGCTACTTATTAAATTGAGCTTGATCAACAGGAAAGCTTATGGACGGAAACAACACCCGCCACACTAACTGTACGTTACCATGTATATGCCTTTTGTCTCTCGTAAAGAAAAGGTAGGAGAATATGTGCCTCTTTGTCACTGTTCTATATCTTGACAGGAAAGCTTATAGACGGAAACAACACCGGCCACACGGACTGTACGTTAGCATTTATGCCTTTTGTCTCTCATAAAGAAAAGGTAAGAGAACCTGTGCCTCTTTCCCACTGTTTGATATCTTGATTCCTGTTAGGTGCTTTAATTGGAACATCGTGCTACCTTCTCCATTTGCCAGCGTTCTTTGGATGATTCGTTGGATGGAACTACGTGCAGTCTATGTACTTGTACAGTTGTATGCTTTTTTTGAAAACGGATTATATATTATTTTAACAGAAATCTATACTAGTGTAGAAGCCAGGATAACCATACGCATGGGGACTGGGCACATATTTGATACAAATATCTGGTACACATATGGCATCGCATGTTTGGCGTGGACTGAGCGCCACATATTTGGCGCAAACATAATACATATTTCGTCCATTGAATGAGGCTCCATATTTGATTCATATCGGCTACTTATATTTTTTGTGCCAAATATGTGCACGTATATTTGATACATATATGGTACATTGTTTGATCAAATTTGATATCCGTTGGGTGTGTATAGTGCTCTACAAATAGAATACGCAACAGTTTTAGGTCTTGCGTGTTCATCGATACCAACATGTCTAGGTGAGAGATTTTATAACTAGGTCTACTGTCCTCTGTTGAGGACCACCACCGTTTCCCCATGCCTATCAAGCTCTGTATTGCCATCTCCGTAGGCCTATCTCCTTCCTACTGCTACCATTGATATCGAACGTTCTCATTGGATAGGCTTATCACTTGTTCCTTTTCCACCCTTCGGAATGGAAACCAACTGTATTTAGACATACCTGAAATTGTTCATTCGATCTGCCATTTTCACTGTCTTATGCATGGTCCCTGCTTGCGAAAGGCGGCCCCTGCTGTGAACAAAATGAGGGGGCAGTCCCTTCTGGCGCTATAACAGTGCCAGCTAGTCGAGGGGCTTACTTGATAGCACTTTGCTCTCCCTACTGCCTGCTCTATCTGTCTCCCTTCTAGCTGATGTCATTAAATTAAACTAGCTGAAGTTATAAAAGAAGTGACCTTTGTTACATTACAAAATGCAATAAGCTGCTTATCATATGGCAACAAATTCAAATAGTGCATCCTTAAAATATATATTAAGACGATCAACAAGCTGGAGATTAGATTTTGAGTAATATTCAGCTGTCTTTCTAAAAAAATTATCTCAAAGCTTCTTGCCAATTTCCAAAAGGAAGGTACATTTGCATTATCACTTCAACTAATCACAGAACTCAGTCAGTTGTAACTTGTATGGTAAATAGAACACATGAACATGTTGGATGCTGCATGGGCCATGCTGATCACCACTTTGACATATACAAGAGGAAATCGACTACAAAGAACATGATGTAATAAAACATACATTCGATCTTTAATCTGATTCACCCAACCACTATACACAGATTATCATTACGTCTAAGCAAATGCATGCACAGTGTACTCTATCCACACTGCATGCGTTCACTCTGGCAATTAACATTTGACTTCATGCAGGTATGTAGAAAAATATGCGGTTAATTGTACAAGTAAAGTGCACATGGACATTCACATACAATAAGTTTAAAAATTTGTGTGACACGATTCTATCTGCAGGTCAAGAATAAAGTTACGCGCACCTATGTAAATAGAAATACCATAATCATCACAACACATAAGTGGATCGAAGTTTTGTCGCAGTATTGGCATGTTGAAGTCAGAAATTGGGCAGCATGTTTCGGCAACTTCGACAGTTGTTATGTTATACTCGTTGGCAGGAAGCTGTTCCCAGTCAATTCCAAAATTTAAAGCAGTTTCCTGCAGAAAAATGAACCATGCAGCACACAATGGACATTGATGAAATAAACTGCATACTTAGATACGAGTTTTTAGGGTTAGAGTGCAGTGTGATATTGCAGTTTAAATTGGAGTTACATCACCTCTTGGTTGCGTTTTTATATTGCATAGAGACAGGTGCTTAGCACAAAAGTAAATCATGATCATTTTTTTCACATTCTGCACAGAACAAGCTGTTAGATTTTTACATAAGGATTATGCTTTTGATGTTAGTAATTCATTATAAACAAAAAAAAAGCAATTGCTATAGCAATTGTTTTAATTCATGTGGAATACATTTTTAAAACCTCTGCATATACTGACTGAAAATGCCACAGGAAGCTTGTGTTCAAGACAAGACAAAATAGGGTCCGTTACACAAATTTAGGTTTTGATTATTGCTGTTATGAGGCAGGCTGTCTTTTAGAATCACCTTTACTTTTTCTTTAGCATCATATAGAGAATATAAAACCTCAGGTGTCTCTCCACATGCTTACGTATATATATAATAATTATGTAATTATATATATTTATATTAATAAGAATGAATTGATCATTGTATGATTAGTTGTGTGCTCAAGTAAACAACATACAATGTCTGTACTACTCATATGTATGTAGTGTGGTGATGTGTTATTAAGGAATGGAATCTCTACATGTATTTCAATTTAGAGCATTTTGTTACAATATTGACTTACATCTGACAGGGCTTCAAACAAATCATTTTCTAATTCTTCGGCTACTATAGAACCAGAACCAACCATTTGAATTAAACCCGCAGTCCACAGCTGCAAAGGAGATAAGTTCTGCTCTGTGCTGATTGGATGTCTGTTCCAAGCATCAGTCCATTCAGCTATGTGTTTGTTAATCCTGTCTGAATACACATAATGCAAGGCAAACAAATCAATTTCATTACATGGATCCAAAACATTTATGCTTTCCAAGTAATAAAACAACTGCTTATACAACTGTATAACACCGACATACAGACCCTTCCACAATCTTTCGATACGTTAGTTGTGTGTGCACTGCCCAGCAATGAAAGAACCTTTGTTTACCCCTCGTCTAGGGTGCTGGAGCATGAACAAAGCAACTGCTGTATTTTCACCACCCTTATCACTTCTGACACGGGACGGCAAGCCATATCTACTGATAGCATCCTTGAAGTATTTCAAAACAGTAGAGGCTTGATTATTGGTAGAAATCTGGTTATAGACCACCAGCCTTGAATATCCATCTATTGCTGCATAGACCACAAATCGCCATCTGTGCAGAAAAAAAGTGACTAAATAATACCAGATGCCACATATAATGTACCAGATTAGCTTGTGATGGCCATCCATGTGCCACAATGATAGTGGGCCCTGCACATGGTAAATTCTTCGACTTATGGTTTGTGCCCATCTTAGAACATCTCCTGCTAGATCAACTCTTCTAAGGGCATCTCGAACATGAATTTGAGGAATAGTGTAACCTCGTGATCGAAGTATCCCTATTAATTAACATCATGTATAATACTGTTCTATTGCCTCTGGTCGCACGTAGACCGCAAGTAGCCGATACCAACAGATATATATCACTCAGCCAGAAAAAACACGATACAAGGAAAATGCACACCAATAGTTAACTAACTGACGGACCACGTGCGCTCTATATGACCACACCCATAAACATCCCCCCTTTACAAACAACTCAGTCCTATTCCTATTACCTATTACATACACCACTGTTCGCATCTGGACATAGTCAGTAAATCTGGACGGTTTCCGAACAGCTCTCCCATAGCGAGTAGTAGTAGTAATGGTCTTTGATACTGGTTTGGATCCCTTGGATGGTGGGGTGGAACTTGTCCTCTCATCCGGTACTCTGAAAGACTAGTTGCATCCACTTGGCTAGATTTAGACGCTGCCTGTAAACTGTGGCCCCCCATCTGAATGAACATGCAATTAGAGGAACTCCATATCGTGCGAACTGTTGTTTCAATGCCTGGATAACCACCACTGACAGGGTGCTTGGCAACCCCCCTACCTCAAAGAAATCACTGAGTTAAATAGTCAACCACGACAAGATAGTCCTTCCCTTTACAGCGCCACAAATCCACCCCCACTTTATCCCAAGGTTGTTTCGGAACTTCGTGAGCCAAATGCTTCTCTTTACCTTGTGCAGGGCTGTCCTGCTCACACACACGGCACTCCCGAGTGACTCTTTGTATGTCCGCAGCCATGTTTGGCCAGTACACCACCTCTCGAGCTCTACGAAGTGTGGACTCACAACCCATGTGACTAGCATGAAGGCGACTCAGATAATCAGCCCTAAGTGATAGTTGAACCACTATCTGATCTCCTTTGTAAATGATCCCATCTTGCATCACCAGAAGTTCTCTGATATTCCAGTAGGGTCTGACCAATGTAGGAACCTGTCGCACATTCGGTGGCCAACCCTCATCGATATACCTCCGCAGGGCACATTGTTCTGCATCTGCTTCTGCCGCCTTCCTTACTTCTCCAAACCTCTCACTGCGAACACTTATGAAATCAGGTGGCCTGATCACCTCAATTTCCTGGGTGACCATATTGTCTAGCTGTACCCCAAACACTTCCTGTAAGGTTAGCTCCTCAGGGGATGGTTGCCCTACTGGAAACCTTGACAACACATAGGCAATCACTTGTTGGTTGCCAGGATGATATGTAATATCCAGATCATATCTCTGCAATTGCAGCAACATTCTTTGGAGTCGTCTCGGGGCTGCTAAAAGGGTCTTTTTGGCAATTACCTCCAGGGGCTTGTGGTCGGTTTCCACCACCACCCGTTTTCCATATATGAACTGGTCGAACTTGCGACAATAGCCACGTAGTTTTTTTCAGACTTGGTTAGTGACCTGGATGCTGACAACACAGGCCGTCCCCCCTGCATCAAAGTTGCTCCCAAACCCTCTGTACTAGCGTCGTACTGAATGACGACTGGCTTAGTGACATCAATTTAATAACTGGTCTTCACATATCAGAGTCTTCAGATCCACAAAAGCCTTCTGCTCGGCATTACCCCATTGAAACACTCGGTCGGCCTCCAGCAGTTTCCGGAGGGGTTCACTGTACTTGTGACAACTTTGGGATGAACCGGGCCAATAGTTGCACATGCCTAAAAATCTGCGAACATCGGGTACTGACTTAAGAACGGGCATCTGTTTGATTGCTGCCACTTTGGCAGGATCAGGCTTAATTCCGGCTGCCGAAACCCAGTGACCAATATATACCAACTCAGGCAAGTGGAATTGCAGCTTGTCTTTGTTCAACTTTATATTGTACTCTCGTACTCGTTGTAATACCCACAGCAGAGCCTCGTCATGCTGAGACTGTGCCTCCTTCATGTTGTCCCCCTTCCCGAAAATTAAGATGTCATCAGCTACCACTGCCACTCCGTCAATGCCGTGCATCACACTCTGCAGACATCTCTGGAACTCCTCAGGTGCAGAGCACAATCCAAACGGTAGCCGACACCACCAATACCGACATTGGGGGCCCCAAAATGTTGTAAGGAACCTGCTTTCCTCTGAGAGCTTCACGTGCAGGAAACCATCTTTGGCGTGTAATATGCTGAACACTTTGGCACCTACCAGCCTTGGCAGCACATCATCCAAGGTGGGCATCCCGAAATGATTGTGCTTCACTGCCTTGTTCAGGTCTCATGGGTCCAGGCATATGCACACTTGCTTTTTATCCACCTTCCATACTGCTGTCATATAGCTGATCCAGTCTGTGGGAGTATCAACCCGTGCGATAATACCTGCTTTCTCCATCTCTGCTAATTTACTCTCAACTGCCTGCTTCATTGTATGTGGTATCCTTCTAGGTCAATTCTGTACTGGTGGAATGGCGGTATCCAATTCAATGGTATACTCTCCTGGGAAAAGACCAAGCTCTCTGAGCACATCGGGGTAATCAGCTACGATCTGGTCCTTGGTCAGCTATTTGTGTGCCTCCACCAAATACACTGACTCAACCTTATACGACAGGAGTTTCAGATCCAGACACGTTTGCAATGACAGTAGTGAATGATGGCTAGTTTCCGGTAACTCGAATCGCAGGGTCGTCACTTCCCCCACTGTATTAGACACCTGCACACAGCACCTGCCTAATGATTTGTTTACAGTCCCATCATACATGGTTAGCACTACATTACTTGTAGTCAATTTTGGACAACCCAACTTGTTGTAGTCAGCCCTTGACATGACATTGCAGGACGCTGCCGTGTCTAACTGACAGGTCACCATTTTAACTCGGCCCTCAATGTGAAATTGCACCCTAGCCAGCAATTTTTTTCCAACCCTTTCTACTGTAATAAGCAACACCTCACTCCATTCATCAGTTGGGCTTTCTGGATCTGCCCAGTCCCCAACTAAGTGAGCGGATTGCTGTTTGGCCTTATTACGCATTCTGGCAAAATGATTCAAACCCTGACAATTGAGACATTTTTTGTCGTATGCTGGGCACTGCCTAGGTTTATTGGACTGTCCACATCGGGAACAAGGGTGTGGACTCCCACTAAATGGCTTTGCCCCTGACCAATCCTTACTTCTTTTCTCGCCAATGCTACCACTTAGCCGCCGTGAGTTAACAGCTGCTACCCCTTCTTGTGCTTCTACAGGCTTTGTCAACCCGCTGAGGCTCAAGCCTCGTACCCATCTGCTGTAAATCTACAGTGGTTGATTCCATCACTTGGCACATCTGAACTGCCTTTTCTAGGTCTACCTTGTCTGTCTCAAACATCCTTCTTCGCATTCTATCACTATCTACGCCCCTTATTAGCACGTGCAACATCAAATCATCTCTGAGGGCCCCAAATTGGCAGTCTCTGGACTGCTTCCTTAGCTCAAGCACAAATTGATCAACACTTTTCCCATCTTGTTTAAGTTGGAAGAATTTATCCCTCAGTACATGCTTATGTACATGTTTGGGTAGTAATGCTTGATTTCGCCGATTTCTTCATCCAACTCGGCGTTAGCTGAATAGCGATGGCGAACTGCAATTACAAACTCGTCCATTCTGCACCTAATGGTTCTTAAGGATACGCCCAGCAACGTTGCGATATGAGAACAAATAAATCTGAGGTCCAATAGGTATTCTAACTGGTCTTGAAGAATATCAAAACGAGGACGTCCAACCCTTGTTTCACTCCGGTAAAATGTTGTTCGTTGTGCATTTTCGCTGTCATCTGAGTATTGATACATGCTGTGCATCGTGCCTAACAGTTGCCCAAGCACACTTAAAGAATCGTCATCAACTTCAGGCAGAACAAGCAGATGCCTATAAAGCAGGTCCATATGACAACAAGGGTCTCCAAAATAACTTGATCCCTTCCTTCAAAGTACATATCTGCTTCGCGCCTGATCGTACGGCACAAGCTACTTTTAAGCTGCTATATACATCCACCATTTTTTATCTGCAGTTAATCCAGGTAAATAAACTATAATTGTAGTTATAATTATTGCAAATATTGTCGAATAAAATGTTATACTGTTGCCTTGTGTTTACCTTTGGAAAGGTTAAGGCTATCGACGTCCTATTTTCTAAACTTCATACTACTATGTTAAAATACATTTTGGTGTCTTGCACTACATGTATAGCTCCGTGCCTGTATTGCCTTCAAACAGAGAGGTCCTATACCCATCGATTTGGTCTACTTGTTAATTTTTGTACCATACAGGCAGGGAGAAAGTGCAAGATTCCTAACTATATTATACCACAATACTGGTAGTATGAAGTGCTGCAATTGTAAATAGAAAGTCGATAGCCTTAAACCTTCTGAAGTTCATCACAGCATGTATAGTATCAGTTCTGCCTCCCTCCCCTCTCCCTCTGCCTCCCCTCCCCTCTCCTTCCTCCCTCCCCTCTCTCTTCTACCCTCTCCTTCCATCCCTCCCCTCTCCCTCCACCTCCCTCTCTTTCCTCGATCCCCTCTCCTTCCTCCCTCCCCTCTCCTTCCTCCCTCCCCTCTCCTTCCTCCCTCCCCTCTCCTTCCTCCCTCCCCTCTCCTTCCTCCCTCCCCTCTCCTTCCTCCCTCCCCTCTCCTTCCATCCCTCCCCCCTCTCTCCTACCCCTCCATCCCTCTCCCTCCCTCTCCTTCCATCCCTCCCCTCCATCTCAATCTCTCACCCTCCCACCCCTCTCCCCATCTCTCCCCCTCCCTCCCTTTTTCTCCCCCTACTCCCTCCCCTTTCTCTCCCCCTCCTCCCTCTCCCCACTGTCCTCTTCCTGCCCACCTCCCCTCCCTCCCTCTCCCCTTCCTCCCATTCACCTCCCCTCCCTCTTGCCCTCTCTCCCTTCCTTTCCTCTCCCTCCTCCCCCTTCCTCCCTCTCCCCCTTCTTCTCTCTCCCTCCTTCCTCCCTGAATGTACTTTAATAAATACAACTACTTGTTTATCATAGCAAGTTTATTAATGGTGTATAATACATATATTTGTCCCTACAGCTATTCACTGAGATTCTTTACACTGGGCATTACCATTGGGTTACAGCAGTGTGCACAGCTGTATTTATATGACAGCCTGGCCAGTGACAAACTGATACAGACCTTGGAAGAATCAATAAGAGTCTTATTTCAGAACACTTCATAGGATAAGAATACATCTCTTGCCCATGCAACAGCAAAAGAAAAAGAATCTATGAATTGTGCATGGAATCTTAGCTATTGCTTTGGCCACTCCAATATTATAAGATTCCTTGTTTCCCATTTCCCGCCCGCATCATTAATAGGTGCCGCATGCTTTCGTTCATTATAACATCACATGATCATGTAACTTCATTGTTTGAATAATTGGCATAGCAAAATTATGGCTATCTTGAACATATCAGTTGTGATTGTGTGTAATCCTTCTGTGGAATATAGCATATTTGCCAGTGAATCAAAACGTTCCTTTCGCCATTTTTTCAAACAATCTATTCTACCAAGTACATCGATAGTGCCATTGATAATAGTTAAAGTGGAGGTGGGCACCAGCAAGGATAAACTGGACTTGGTCGACTTGAACTTGGTAATCGGACGAGTTGTTGAGTCATTTGGTAGGTTTGTTAAATACTCTGTACGAGAAACAGAGCTATCACGTGTAACACTAATAAGATAACAAGACGGAGGTACAGACAACCAGAGAGAAAGAGAGACTGACTAAAACATTCAATGCACCAGTATCTATATAGTTTGAGCATGTGACACCTGCACTTTGTACTTCCGTTACATCACCCCCTCCATAAGTGTCTTGTGTCCTCACAAGACGTCAATAACGAATGTAATCTCGTTATCGTTCTGGCAGTCGATGGTTGCGACACGGGTACCTCCTGTTACTTTGTGCTTCGACAGTGACTTCAGGTGCTGTGTCATTTACTTGATCTGTGGGCAGAGGTACATTTGCCTCCAACAACTGTTCCACAGGACCCTGTGTCACAGGTTCATTTTCCACCAGGTCTCTTTCAATCTCCTCTCCTCCATGATTCACATCATCCTCACACTCAACCCATGTGTAGCCTGCATGATCTTGTGTGCCATTCTTCTCCTGAGACTTTGGTTTTTTTTCAGTCAAGTTGGTCTCAACTTCTTTCGGGCATCCATAGTAGGGCTTCAAGCGGTTACAATGCACAATCAGGCATTTCGTACAGCCAATCAATTGCACTCTGTAGTTAACAGTACTGATTTTATCGATGACTGTATAGGGACCTCGCCAGAAAGACGACAACTTGCGACTCAAACTACTCTTAACAGCAGGGGTGTACAACCATACTATGTCACCAATCTGAAATTGAGTTTCTTCACTTCTTGGTTTACTGTGGGCCTCTGCAGATTTTTTCTGATGTTGATGAGCTGAAACAAGTCTCTGACGTACCTCAGAAAATGCCGCTTTTACAGATTGTTGTAGTTTTCGCACATAGTGAGGGAGCTGTGTGCAGTGGTCTTGCTGTGTACGACCCAAAAATCACATCCACTGGTAAGGTAGGTGAGCGACCAAACATTACAGAAAAAGGAGTAAACCCAGTAGAGTCATGAACTGCTGTTAAGTAAGCAAACAAGACAGTCTGCAGATGTTCATCCCAGTCCTTCTAGTGCTCTGCAACAACCTTAGAGAGCATTGCTTCTAAGGTTCGGTTGAAACGCTCCACCTGTCCGTTCCAATGTGGATGGTACATAACTTTCCAATATTTATCAGCTGCATGATATGCTTCCTTAAAGCTGGTAGTTTCGTTATGTGTTCACATTATTTTATGGACTGGAACTGAAACAATAACTTCTTGCTCTATTCCGGCAAGATTAAGTACAGTTTTAACAATGGCTGCTTTGCACTGTATCTGATGTATTGGTATATTACAGTGATGACTTAGTAGAAGAGACCATATATCCACTGTTTCACCTAGGTATTTTGTTGCTGTTCAGGTAATATTTGAAACCACTGAATGTAAGCTGTTATATGCTGTGATGGTTTCACAGTACCAGTGTTTTTGAAGGAAATTGTGTGCTTTAGGAAGTATTCAATAGAACAAAGCTGATTTCTTGGTGGAGTTAAAGATGTGTTGAGAGCATAAACACAATTTGATGTTTTGCTGATAGACAGTGAAGAACTATAATGTTCATTAGTGCTGTGCAATTCTACATCTGCAGCTCTTAGGAATAGCCGAGACACATGTGAAATCGAACTGTTAACATACAGACTAGTGTATAATCTAATCATAGTGTCATGTTGCAAATCCAATAAAGCTCCTTTATAAATACGACCACACAATTTATCCTTGTTATCAGCATTGTAGCTCAAGTCTGATGCATTTCCAAACCTTTGAGCTGATAACACCTTATATACATTGGAATCAAGTTGCTGCAACTTAAGGGATCCACTACAGGCATTAGAGAAATGTGAACACAATATTCTCCTTATACTCATTTGATATAAAATCACAGTCCAACACATATTTTTCCAGTGATTGGTGTAGAGTAAATATTCTCATGACCTGACATTGATTGAATGATTATTTGTGAAGTAGGATCCTAGGATTCCGTTGTATCTCTCGTAAGAAAAGCACCAGAATGAGTATATAGGACCAAAATTCAGTACTGATTCTGCTAGGTGGCAATGTAGATGCATGTTAATACTGCAATGTTCAGGCCCAAGGATTTATTCAAATAACCTGTTAAATTGAATAAGTAAGAGTAAGCTATGAGCCAGTTTCAGGTTTTCGGTAGTTATAACCCTGGTGCAGAGGATTGTGCATGCTTTTACATAACACACAGTTCCCACATGACCATCTGCTGTGTAGGTAAGATATCATTTAATGCATAAACAGAGTAAATTAAGGTCCAATTTTTCCATTCGTCAGCAGTAAAATCATTAAAGTTGGATGATATTTTTGCTGGAATTCTCCCAACATCTGATGATGGAAACTTTGTCTTGTATTGCTGCTAGATCTTTTGCGTTTATAATATTGGCCTTTTGCCACACTTCCATCATGTGCTTACTAGTTCCTAGAAAAAGATTGTACATTGGGTCAATACCACAGGTTGCAATGATGCCAAAATACGGCAAATCCAGTAATACAGAAAATCTCATACCATGCTCCTGTTCAAAATGTTTTCTTTCAATCTTTGTCTTGCATTGGAGATATTGTCTTGCATTAATTCTATGGTCAGCATTGCTGCGACAGGGGCATGCATCTAAATCATAACCTGAAAAATCAGTCCGATCAATATTTCTTTTAAAGTCCTTTAAACATTTATTGCAGGCTTTTAAAGCATTATGCCCCACAAATCCGCAAACCTTAATAGACGCAGGTATATCACAACATACTGCAATCAACATTCCTTTTATAAATGCTCTTTTACCTAATACCTCCAGAGAAGTGAACCAAAAACCTTCATCAAGCTTCAAAAGGTCCTGAACTAGTGGTGTTAGGTATTGGTTCCTTTGGACCGGGAATTAGACCTACAAGTATTGTGTTCTGTTCTTTAAACCATATTGGTCTGGGTAAATTCAGAATCGATAAATATATTGCTCCCATTGAATACGTTCCGTGTTTAAAAGGGTTGAACCAATCAACATTAAGCATAAATCCAACTGCATTTCCTTCTATACCCCCTGTACTGTCTTGTAATTCTTTCCACAAACGTCCGTCATAAATGTCAGTAAGTAAACCGTTCACAGATTTATATTCACGCCAGCTGTTAATTAGAGCCATAAAACCTGGTTTTTCAAATCTCTCAGACAAATCATTTTGAATGCTCCTATAACAGTAGGTTTTTATAGGAACAAGTTTCTTTCCCCCAGAAGCCAACTTCACTTCTTTCAACAGTTTTTCATTACAGGGCTGACGAAAACTCTTTTGTGGATGATGAGGAAATTGAACAAACCTACATTATGAAGATTCTACACCACTACAAAAATCAGAGTTTTGAAGACAGTAATTCATATCATATAAAGAATGACATTTTGGGCACACAACATATTGATAAAAATTGTCATTTATACCTACACTTATCTTAGCTGATGAAAGAGACAGTGGGACTTTTATTCTGGGCAGTGATTTGTTTATTTTAAGAAATAAAAACATTAGAAACGTCAAAAGCACATTGACTGCATTATCTGTTACTTTATGCACACTTTTCCAGATCAAAACAAACAGCAGTAGATAACGTGATATGTGTATACTGGTCAACGAATCACCTGACAATTTTGAAGCATCTGATTCAATTTCAAGATCGATATCAACGTGTCCTGAGTTTTCAGGTTCCTCAAACGTAGCTCCATTGTCATCATCCTGAACAGTGACGCCATCGTCTTCAATTTCTAGCAGCCCCTATATGTGCAACATGCAGTTGTTATTGAACGTTATACACATTACATGCACAACAGTTTAAATGTAAAAAATAAATACAAAAAAAAATTCCTTACTGCATCGTTGTATTCTGCTGTGTATTCGAGATCGCTGGCACTGACCTCATCTTGATCAGTTTGGTATTCGCAGTCTACTTCAGATGGTTTAACTGTCATTTGCTTCTGCCACACTCCAGATGTAGTTGAATAGTACTTCTTTTTGCGCGCATAGTAAGCTGTTCTACCCAAAGGCAAATCACAATGCGGGCACAGTTTTCGTTTTTTAGTTCCTTGCATCTTGCGATCTTAGCAATATATGATGTACGTAAACGCAGCCAATTCAAAATTAAAGGTGCTACTTTAACTCTAGATCTAGATCTGGATGTATAACGCGTATGCTCTGATTATTTGTGCACGTGTTGGAAAATAGGTGATTATGGCGGGGCAATTCTATGGGACTCGTACTCCACCATCAAGTAAAAGAAGCTCACAATCAACCCCAGTACGAAATGGAAGCAAAGGAAAGTCTCCTGGGGTACCACAGTTACAAAATAGATCTTTGCAGCCAACAGCATTGGAACTATTCGACAAATCTGGTTCTCAGACAACTGCAGCTTGTGATGAAAGTTCTTCACTAGCTGAAGTAATACGGATCAGCCAGGTCCATGATAAAGCGATTCAAGCGTTGCGGACCATGGTAGAAGATCAAAACACTAAAATAGCATCATTAACAACTGCTGTGGAAGATATGGGGAAAATGATGGAATCACACATCGTACCGAAGAAAACCGAAAGGAGTAAGGCAGTTCCTAAGGATTTACTGGTAAGCTGTTCGAGTCACACTCACAATGTCATATTACTGCTACTCTCTAACCAAACCAGGACAAAGTGAAGATACTGTATGGTTCTATGGATGCAGCGGCATTCGAGTTGGCAAAAAGGTATATATAGAACCCGCGTGGCAGTACATATTTTATCGCTTTTTTTGTAACACAGATCCGACAGTGAGCACAATAGAAGAGCATTCAATTTCATGAAGAAGGAACTTGCCATGCAAGGATACACCTCTACTATCGTGCATAGTACGTTGGATGTGTATAGATTATTAACGTACGCGTGCATGCAAATAACTTCAGTCTCACGTAATGATCAGAAGCTGTACGAAGACACTTTGAGACACTACAGCGAGCACATCGCGACTCAAATGCGGAAGGAGAGGAGCTAGACAAAGTGAACCAATCGCGCCAAAAAAAGAAAAAAGCTTCACACTCTCACAGGGTAGGTATAACGGACAACATGCATGAATGTACACATTTATATTCATTCTGACAGCTCTTTAGCTTTAGCCAGCGCCAAGCTGTAGTAAGGCCGAATGAAAAGGCTTTGTGGGATGGACTCTCAGTCTACTATATGACCGACGAAAGTGATAATAGTGATGACGGCAGTATTGTTAAGTACAAGTTACCGTGGCGGTCTGAGAGTAAGTTAATGTGCTTAGATGTTAACTGATTGCCTTTACGCACCGAGCGTCAAAATTCATCGTGATTATACACTGCGCTATGATATTCTTTTCAGTGCTTGATGCCTTTATGGAAACTCTCAATAAGCGCCATGAGAGTACTAGAGGCTCATGCTGGGTTGAAGGAAAGAAACGAGTACTCGGTTCACCCTCAAAGAGGCCTCCTCCACCAGAAGAATGCCCCAGTAACTTCATGAGAGCTTTATATGTGGCCGGTGGTCCTGAAGATGTGGAAACATGTGGAAGTGATGAGGACTTTGATCCTCCCAATTGGAATAACTAAACTGTTGTTATTTTATCAGTTCATTTTATTGCAGCTGAATATGTATGCATGTAATTCTATGAAAGTTTGCCGCTACATTTACTAGCGGACCAGGCGTGCGCATACGTATACGTAACCCAGGTAACCCTAACCAGTCTAGCTTCAAGTATGCAGAACAGTAAACAACTCCAATGCATGACATGCACAGAGCCTGCACACGTTCATCTGAAGTAGGCAGACAGGTGACAACAAATATACTGAATCCATATGCAGACCACGATATTATACGTATAAGTGAAGTGTTCATTCTGAGACAGATCCTGCATTCGAGGCGTGTGAAATACAGCCCATGTGTCGAGTGCAGACGCATATCGATCAATATAGGTGCAATATACAGGGCTGTATACGGTATACTGTCACGCCGTGACAGGTTGTATAACAATATACTGCACTTGCTAGAGTTCAAAAGGCTGCTGTTTATATTAATAACAAATAATGAATACCTGAATAAACCGCACAGCGCCGGCAGACATGCATGTCCAAATACATCGATCGGATTTCAATTAGTTTATGTATACATGTCCCGGGGGCTCCTAGCATGGGGAGGGGGGGGGGGGGGGGTGGGGGGAATTCTATCCTAGGCACCCAAGGTAGGACATTTATTCCTAGGCATAAATGTCCCCTGCGGACATACATGTATACATGTATGGCTATAGACATGATTGTCCGGGGGACAATGGTGCTTAGGCGTGAGTGTCCGGGGGACAGCGGTGCCTAGGATTAAATGTCCGGGGGGAATTTTGCGGGGGGGGGGGGAAGGATTATGACACCAGCTTCTTGCGGATTGCAGCTACATTATAGTTAATTTGTAAGATGCCAGTACCGGTTCTCTAGCCACAACTGCATGTCTCCAGGTACCAGAACTGTATATTTAATATAACTGCATAGCCGGTTCAGGTACTCTTGCCGGTAGTGCCTCTCTAGCCACAGCCTTTTTTTAATGTTTCATCAGAAAATAATTTCGCGAAACGAGCCCATAACGTACATATGGTACGTATTGTACATGTCAGAGATAATATACATATACATGCGCATGCATGTATACATGTATAGGAATTGGAAACGGCACTAATTATCGCTAGGCAACAGCTGAATCTTTACAAGTTCATGCTGCCTGCACAAGTCTTCAAGCTCGCTAGTTCATAAATAATGCTTTTATCCAATGGCAATAAAACTGAGACACAAAAAAGAAACTATAAACTCGCAAATCACAGTTCATTAAATAGTACTACACAAAAAATAGATCAGCTGCATGTGCAACTGAACTGAACCGAGTTGCTAATCAACTTTGATTTTGCGTAGCAAAATTGCAATGCAATTAATAAAAAAGTATCTTATATATCCATAGTGATGTATAATGTGAGTTATATCTATAACCAAAGTTACAGAGTGGAATGTAACTAATGCTATACATATACGCGGCATGTTAGAGTGTAATAAATTGGCCCAAACAGCAAATTACAAGGGGTTGTGACAACATGTCTTGGCTCTTGCATGTAAGTGAATTTTGTAACTCTAATGCGACCTGTCACCAATATATGAAATATGTATGGATATCACAACAGGTAGCAGAAAACACAGTATAGGTATCTGTCACGGCACAAAATGTCCTACCCAAAAATTGTCCGGCGGACCAATTATGGCAGCCACATTTGGCCCAGGACCAAATATGGCAGCCATATTCTGTCCGGTAGGACCAAATATGGCTGCCATATTCGGTCCCGGACCAAATGTGGCAGCGATATTTGGTCCGGGACCTAATGTTGCTACCGTATACAATATCCTATATTACTTCAACTATTGCTAAAAGTGAAACATGCATGATAACATGCATGCAAAATAAATCGGTCAGTGCACTGATGCAGTATGCATGTGAATGGATTCAAGACACAAACCCACTGTTGGGAAGCTGAAGATATTGACACACATAAACAGTACAGTTCCATGCATGCACAATAACTGCATGCAATCTTCAGCAGTGTATTTGCAATTTGCTGAGTGCCTCAATTTTGATTGATCCATGGTGTCTTATCGATCGCGATCTTTTGTATTGGAGATGCAGTAATATTTTGCTTCTCAAGGCTTCCAACCAATTCCTTCCTCACTACCTTTAGTCATAGACGAGCTACATGTATACTCCTTTAGCCAACAACGTATAGGAGATGCTATTGCAAATAGCTCACAGTCATCATAACCTTGCTTACATGGATGGAGTGTAAACAATGTTTGCAATCTGGTTTAACATGCAGTGAACTAGTTGCACCACCTGATGCACTATCATATAGTCATGTATATTTCTTCATCATCATCAAGCCCTTGTATATGAAGATTCTGACTATCATCTACAATCTGATCACCATGCACTTTAATTGTAATCATTTTATTATCTTCTTTTGTCAGCCCCATGATACCCATGCAGTGTTGGACTTCATCTTTCCGAGCCATGCAGAGGAACATAACTTTCTCCTTCAATTGGTAGTCGACATGCATGGTACAGTTCTATTTATTATTACTATTTTGTTGCATCAGTTTAGCAACAACAAAAAGTATTGCACTTTGTTTGAATTTAGTTCCCTCCCTAGGAAAAAAATCTGCATAGAGAATGCTTAGGCTTCTTGATGAATACTGAAGTTCTTGCAGTACATGCAGTAAATGTTGCATCCATTGCAGTAGCCATAGCTAGCTAGGAATTAAGAAAAAGCTAATGTATAGGCTCATCGTTTGTAGGTGATAGAGACGCAACTAGCTGATCATGGTGATGCATGGGGTACCTAATGCAGGTGATCTATGTCAGATGATGGACAAAATAATGTATCAGAGGTTGATGGTGATTAAAGTGAAACATACAGGTTGTATGGTGACTCTTTTTCGTTGTTGGTATTCAGAATACCCCCTCAAGTAAAGACGACTAGGTCTTTGTTTTCATCTGCACACATCTATCTAGTATTTTCTGATGCGCTTTCACATTTATAAATGTATGCGCTTTGCGTAGGACCGTTCGTGGCGGGGGTGGACCAAATATGCTGACATAATTGGTCTGGCCGGACCAAATTTTGACATGGACCAAATATTTCGTGACATATCCTGCTATAAATGGCTAACGGCTTTCTAATTGCACATTCCATACAGAAAATACCAGGTAGTAGTGGAGTAAATTTCGGCTTCAGATGATGCATGCAGAGTTTTCAACAGGTGCCTTGTACCGGTACAGTGAGGACATACATTAACAGGTATAACTCGTATAAGTATTACTGATTATACTGTATGCAGCTAGTATTGTACATCGTTAATTTTTTTCATAAGAGGAACCGATAGCAAATTTGCTGAACGTGCGTAACACTTTTTGAAAAATCAAAATCGCTTATTTTAATCGACTATAAAAAGTCTAATCGATTTTTCAGGTTTATGGCTGCTGCACAAAAGGGGCACCAAAATACAAAGAGGGCGCCAAAATGATCACTCAAAGTAAAGTTAGCCCGGAAGGCGCTGGTGAAAAATTAACCTATACATGTATAAAGCGTGCAGCCCCCCCCCCCCCCCCCCCCCCCAACCACACATACACACTTTTAGCTTCGCCTAACACATGCACTGTACAGCCCTATGCATTTTGATGAGGTGATGGCGCATGCATGGATTTTATAAGTTTATTGTGGACCTCATGTCCATGCAGTACGGGCGTGACGTAATAGTTACAAGTTACAATTATAGGTCTGGGAGCAAGACTATATGGAAAGCAAAAAAGGAAATCGATTTCCAACCGATTTCTGCATATGAATAGTGATTATTTCGATAAAACGAAATTCTGAAAGCGGATGATCTCAGTAGTGGATCTAGGTGGTTTAATCCCTCCTCCCCTCTCCCCACAGGCCCTTACATGTACCTTGTGCATGTACCTTGTGACTGGTTAAATAGGTATTTGTGTGAGTGTGTGTGTGTGCGTGGGGGGGGGGTGGACCATGGGGCCCCACTGAAGTACTATACCAGAGATAACATATTTTCTCTGCACCCTCCAATCGGCGGACGGCATGCACACTTTTTGTATCGAGCCTCAATAGACAGCAACAAACTCTTCCAATATAAAATCGTATATCCGCCCTAGTACTCAATGAATATATAGTCCAGCGAATAGATAACAGTTAAAACATAAAAATCAGTACATTAATGTATATTCAACTTTGTCGTAAAATTTACTAATACAAGTTACATGTATGAAATTATGTCACATGGGATTTATCTCCTCACGTGATCAGCAAAAATTAGACTTACGTATCACATGGTTCACCACAAGGTTGAATTATTGCGCGAACAAGATGGACAAGGATGGTGCTTTTATCAAACCTTAAAGGACCTACTTCATTCTTATGAAGATTTCAAAAACAAGGTTTGTGCATGAATTGCCATTCGGAAAATAACTGGTCAGATGAGTAAGAAAGGCCGGTATAGTGCATGCTTCGCCCGCCGCATAGCACGTGCATGCATGCGCTTTTTTAATGCTATAGTAAATATCAACTGACGTGCTTGTATCTGCCTCTTTGATAAACGGCATGCACGTGCATGTGTAAAAGTAAAAGGCGAGTGTTTTTTTTAGCTGTATTATAGCGTGGTGACATATATACGCAGGAATCGGCAGGACTAGAGAAAACAATTTGTATAAGTGCATGCATGTAATCCCGGTACATTACAGGCAGCAGGCACATTCGGGACGACTTCCTGCCGAGTTGTCGCATGAACTCATGATCAATGAGTATGGTAAAAAGTTCAATAACCCTTTACAATGATTTGCGAAACTTTTAGCCGGCCTCGAGACATTTTTGAAAGTTGCCACAATTTAATATCGCATCATGTAGCAGTCTCGATCTTTATCTCTACGCTTGTGGAGGGGTAATCTCAGATTATTCATACATGAGTGCAAGTTAATATTATTACGCATGCATGAAAGATGGGGGGTGGTACACGGGTTGGGGGGGGGGTGCTGTGGTAACTCTAATATTATTCATACATGCAAACTGTAAGAGTAAACAAGTTATTTACGCATACGTCAGTGTAAGGGTCACAGTAGTCTCGGCCCCAGACCCGTTCACAGCAGCGGATGGATTAAATCACAGCTACGCGGAAACAGCTCTTCGAGCATGCGGTGTTCACCTATTTTTCATGTGATATCTCACGTGAGTTGTACTTGAAAACAGAACAGTTTTTCTCAGGATCGAACAGATGCATTTGCCAGTCTTCTCACCGGCAGCGGCAATTGATTGTGCGTTTGGGTTTTACTCGCTGTGAGCAATAGGTACGCATACACGTCAGAGATACAGGTTTTGTTGTGCTTAAGAGCTTGATTAGCATCTGAGGCAGGATTCTTTCTACCTAAGCGGCTTTAGTGAGCGATTTGAGCATGCAAAAACAGTCTAGACCTTTCGCACTAAATTTCGCCTATAACGTTGTTAACCTTGCACTTTGTATTTTGCTAAAAGCTATACATTACTTGGCCTTATTTTTAGATTCTAGCGAGAATGCATGTAGAATCTACCTCAGTTGGGTTAAACGCCTCGTATAGAAATAGCATTGAAATGTTGCCGTCGTTGGCAGAATGTGACAGGTAGAAATGATTAAGCTAAAACAATCCGAGCTACGGCGCATGACTTGAAGCATGAATTCATATAATTTTTATATTCCTGGTCACGAAAGTGGCATTGCTGTGATGTAATTCATCCACTACTGCGAACGGGGATACTTCTACTTTTGTATGAACTTGTTAACACGTATTTATACTTGCTTGCATGCATGTATAAATAAAAGTTGCCAATATAAGAACAATGCGTTTGGCAGTTTTTTAGCCTATACTTTTACATGTTACAAAACACTGCATGATTCTTTATTTAATAGAGTCAGAATCAATTGGAATCACTGCCTCTGCAAAGAGCTGTGCAAGATCCTTCCAGTTCTCAGGGATCACTAGATCCTTCCAGGCCTATGCAAAGTCCTTCTGGGCCCATGCAAGGTACTTCTGGGTTCATGCAAGGTCCTTCTGGGCTCATGCAAGGTTCATGCAAGGTTGTTCTGGGCTCATACAAGGTCCTTCTGGGCTCATGCAAGGTTCATCCGGGCCCATGCAAGGTTCTTCTGGGCTCATGCAGGTCCTTCTGGGTTCATGCAACTTCTGGGAACATGCAAGGTTCTTCTGGGCTCATGCAAGGTTCATCCGGGCCCATGCAAGGTTGTTCTGGGCTCATGCAAGGTCTTTCTGGGCTCATGCAAGGTTCATCCCAGTTCATGCAAGGTTCTTCTGGGTTCATGCAAGGTTTTTCTGGGTTCATGCAAGGTTCTTCTGGGTCTCAGGGGTCACTGCCCAGGAAACATCCATCATGGTCGCAGAAAAGGTCAAATCTTAAGAGCCCTCACCAGGAGATTGGGAAAGTGTTCGGATATAAAAGGCACAATTGTTCACACTTGTACCAGCAAAAAAGACTGCAAAAGCATTGTATTGGAAAAAGTTAACCACTTTGCTTACATCAACGCAGCAAGATGTATGCCCTAACAATGTTGAGAAAATCAAATTAGCATCAAAAAGGATGGCAAACGTTGAATTAACATTTGAGATTGACGGTGATGTTAACCATATACACAAAATCATCATGAATGCTTTTCCTGCACTGCAGGATTGTGGAGGCTATTCATTGTTGGTTGTCAGTGGTTGTAGCCTGATAATGATTAAGCCACCCGAAAGTGGCTATACAGTTAAATATTTAAGAGACACTATCCATCGTGGAGTACTCTACATTCGGCCCCTGCAAAAGAACATTTATGATGACTCCGCAGAACAAAGTTCAGAAATGGTAAGTTTATTCAGTTAACTGACTATGGCTACTGACTTTATTTTTAATTAAAGGCTATCTCTCACCAACCAAAAGAGACTCGTTTCAAGTGCCACATAGAAATGGAGATCCGAGATTTGCATGAGCATGTCAAAGCATGCTCCAAAACACAGTAGGTTGATGCAAATTAAATTAAAATGGTGTAATGAACAGCAGATAGACACCTGGTAATGAAGAATAGTAACCTTATTTTGTCAATTTCCCTTTAGAAGTTTATGCGATTCAGATGATGATGATTGTTTCCCAAACATTTTCAAACCAAAAGGGGTAAGATTTGTACATAGTTGAAATGTGAAATGAAATGTTAAGTGCATGGATATTTGTATAAATACATAATAGGATCATATGAGGACACGGTTTCATTACATGTTATATTTTCACAGAATCAACTAGACAAAAACAATATCACACATTCTACAAGGACTCCGACTATCGTAAGGTGAGGACATTACTAAGTCTACTTACAGTTTTATGCCCCCCAGCAAACTGATACTGCTTTACCATAGAGTATGTACTAAGCCCCCACCATCACCTGCATGAAAAAAATGGCTCATGTTAAAATGAGTATTGTCATTACTAAGACTCGAGTGTACATGTTGGGACAGAAATGGTACTCGGGCGGAAGGGGCGCTTAGTACACGTACTTTATGGGAACCAACTTTGTATGTCATTTCATAAAAGTGAATGCTTGCTAATGTGTTGCTAATACTATTTTGTGCATTAAACAAAGGCAGTCACACCCATGTTGAATGCAACTCAAATACTCAATAAACTAGGGTTTTAGATTGTTTGGTATTTGCTTAACTAGGTTAAAAAATTAAGTGTTTAATTAACTTTAGTTATTTAAAAGTGTTATGTTCATTTGTGTACACCCGATATATGACTGCCCAAGATGAGGAAAAGCTAGCACATTTCATGAGAGCTGTTGACTCGATGATACTAGTTGAAAACAAGAAGCACCCAAAGCTTACTTATCTCTGAGCTCGAGGTATTTGTGTAGTTAAAATCAACAAATGAGGACGGGAAAATCTGTGCCTTTTGAATATGGTCACCACACCCAAACTAACCAAGCAGCTGGAATAAAGCTTTCACTGTTTTTATGTTATTTAATTACATTTTCTATTCTTATGTGATGTTTAATAATATTGGTACCTGACCTTAGTAAATTCAGTTGGTTTATGGTACAATTCATAATACCTCTAAAAAAATTGCATTGGATTTCCTATGATAATATGACAGTTTGTTTCAGTCTTCATATTAAATTAACAGAAAGCATAGTTTGAATAATACATGGTAATTTTGAAATAGAAAAAAAACTTCATCAGCCGCATGTAGTTCTGTCACATTCAAATGTGTTGTTCAGTTTACATTGTCATGTATTAAATGTTCCATTTCATAGGCATGACAGTAAAGACAATTGGCCTCTTCATACCACAGCACTATCCAAACCGCCCTGCATTATAGTATGGCAGATATCACAAAAGTCTCATAAAAGATGGGGATTTCGAGATTAAAGTTAGAAGGAATCAATTACTGGAGGATGCTCTTAAGCAAAACATAACTCCCACAAAAAATATGGTGGTATGTACTAATCATAATATTCTCTGATGTTGGAGCATTGATTTTAAATGGCAAAGTACATTGTCAGATTGTGCCACTGAAAAGGTTCGTTTTATGTTTATAGGTTCAGTTTGATTCAGAGAAAGGAATCGATGCTGGAGGACTAACGCGTGAATTTTTCACTACATTGAGCAAAGATTTCAGAGATGCTTTTTGGGATGATAGGATCTTACGGCACAATGTTATTGCATTGAAGGTATGTATTTACTACAAGATATATAAAATTGATGATTTAGGATTTCAGTTGAGTAAAAAGCAAGGAATTACATAAAATATTACTTAACTACATTATTACTTAATATTACTTAATATTACTTAACTACATTATTTAGGCAATCTTACCTGACTAAACTTGCTAAATGTAGGCCAGTAATATATAATTTCCGTAATTACTTGTCTTACTTTTTACTCAACTAAAATCCTACATCCATGACATGATGCATGTGTTTAAATAGTGAGGTGGGTGGGCCTGTTTACTCTCTGAAGAATGTTTCTAAGTTTTGTGTCCACAATGACAACTGCTGTCAACTCCTAAGCCTGATAAAATCTGTTGTGGGCATTACTAATACAATAAAGCTAGAGACGTTTCTAACTTGTTGTTTCGTGTGCATAACCGCTAACATACTTCAAATGTGACAAGTAAATTAAAAACATTCTCTATGAGAAAGGAAGGAAACAAGGGTCTAATAATAAGGGAAAATGGAATAGTCCTATATTTAGCACACGAACAACATACTATATCCTGCATATAGAAATGTGACTATTCCATTTTCCCTTATTATTAGACCCTTGCTTCCTTCCTTTTTACACCACCATTGCCTTCAAATCCTATATGCCACCAACTTTCTCATAGAGAATGTTTTTTATTTACTTGTTTCATTGATTTTTATTCATACCTGATTATGAGCCGTAGTATGTTAAGTAATCCATCTTGATATGAGAGGAAGGTTGTAAAGGTACGACATACCTTTGAGTGACCTTAACTCTTTTCGCCGAGCGAGATGCACGTTCAGGACTATGGCAATATCGCTGTCTTTTAGCATCCCGTTCCTTTTCAGGATCTGCTCGATACCTTGCACGTCTAGAGGTCCGTTCCTTTTCAGGATCTGCTCGATACCTTGCGCGTAGCAAGGTCCGTTTCTTTTCAGGCTCTGCTCGATAGTTTCAAGTTGAGAAGCCCGTTTCCTTTTCCGCTCGGGCTGAATCTAATACGTCGTCTCGAGATTTGAGGTACTTTGCTCGTTGATTGGCTTTCTTCTTTTCCTGACGTGAAGGCATTTTTACTAAGAGCGTCAAACCTACAACGGATCGAAGCACAAGAATGATTATAGTACGCACGTGCACGTTATTAAATACATGTAGTGCAAAATCGGATACATGCCACAGTTAATTACCACTACGTGTAGTGCCCAGACCGTACACATTTGATTACATCATGTATACTACTAGTACTTTGGCGAAGTAGGACCTATCCGAGTCGTGTCAGTGCAGTAAGCTTAACTATACGTGATTTGCTAACACAACCACCCATATATGTCATGTAGCCTCGAGACGTTTTGACCACAGAAGCAAGAATGCCAAAGAATTCTGAAGCCATTGGTGTGATTTTCATTTCTTAAAAGTTTCCTATCCCGAGTTATGTGTGGTCAAGAACAAGAACAAGAGAAATACGAGGGACTGGGTACGAGTTTGGAAAATAGTTTGGTTCTCTACAACCATTCGGTTATTGACATCAAACAAACATGAAACTTCTTGTTGTTGCCTTCTTGTACGATGACAACAAGGTAAGCCATCTGCTCGTCAGGAGTCTTGTTAGAAGCGGGTCGCATTTTTTAATGACATTCATAATCAGGGTCAAATCCTATATGAGTGTTACTAACGTAACTCTCGATATGGTAGGCAATACTTACAAATGTAAAGTTTTTGGGTACCACTGTTTTGCAGGATGTGAGCTTTCAATGTCAACCATGCAGCTGTTTGGTACTTGCTGAGGTTACTGAAGTCAACACAAGACACAGCTGTACGCTGACATAAACGCTCACAGCAACAACAGGGAAACTCTGCATCATCACTGAACTTCAACTTTAGTTCAGCGATGAGGTCAGCATGTGTAACAAGCAGGTGTCTTTCAATGCAGCCAAGACCAGGCAATGAATGGTCTTCACTGACTATGGGATGATCTGCACCATCCTCGCTGAGCAATTTAGGTAAGTTATCCTTCAAGCCCAGGTACTCTATCAGTTCATCAACATTCCCATTAGAAAGCATTGAATCGATAGCTTTAATGGCCACGTGTTTTTTGTTGACAGAGTAAAGTTTCCAAAGGAATCCCCTTAGCACAGGATAGTGAGGTGCAGCTGCCCTTATTACCCTCAGTGGACTGGAGCATGTTGGGAAACTCACAGGAAATGGGGTGCCCACGCCACTCACTAAAGCGCAAGTCTGATTGCACAGTGCTATCATGATGCACATAACCACACCCTGAATCAAGATTGTCAAGGCCAGCTTGAACATCTTCTGTGCATTGTTGAAATAGCACCTTTGTCCCCAATACAATGTCTATTTCATGTTTAGTGAGCAGCCGACATTCTTTTGTACATTTCCATTTCAGTGGACGCATACTGCCACAATGCCTGTCGCCTACCTCCTATGCCATTACACACCTACCATTCAGGTCTACTGATATAGCACCAAGCTGCCTTGTGTGGTTGTAAGAGGCATCATAGAAGAAAGGCTCTGAATTAGCAGTATGGTACCTTGCCCCACCTAGAATGTCGCTATCAGCTAATTTTATTGCATTAATAGCCCGAACATCATGTAGAAATTCACCTGCTATTTTTCTACGCATGTTCAGTGCCTTGTTAAGCAACGCACCTGCACTAACCTCACTAACAGCTGCATGTACAGATCTAGTACAGACCTTTTGTGCTAACCATGGGTGGGTTTTGCAAAAGGCATCATATAACTCATCTAACAGTGTGCTATTCCATAAAATAGCCTTTTCAAGGCCACCTTTATACTCCCTTAGTACAGTACGGTTTGGTTCATACAGAGAGTGGCTACAGTGATAAACAAAATAAATAGTTACATTATCAGCAGTTATACATTACATAATTATAGAATACATAATACATGAAAAACAATCACAAGCAAACCCACAACTGTAGCTATTCATTACACCAACCGAATCACACGTGGAGATTTCCCCATACTGTAGATAGTTACTATCTATGGTATGCCAAAATTAAGTACATGCAGTCGCAGAAATCATAGATAGTATAGGAGAGGGATTGGAAACGGCGCACGTGAGCTATACATTTGTACGGAGACTTGAGCGTGCACTCCGTGAAGTTGCTAATTGGTTGTTAATTGGACTGTAAGTGCCTCTCCCCCTTTTCGAGTTTTTTAAACTGAGATATACGTTGAAACTAAGAACAGTACCTGGTAGATCTTGGTATGTGCATTCCAAAAAGCTACCTTTTACGTTAATAGAGCTAATCGTACCCCAGTTTTTTCGATCGGCGGACGACACACGCAAATTAAGACTTACAGGTGCAGCTGTTTAGAAGAAGGTAATTACTATACAGTAGTACAGTGTGATATAGCTAACATAAATAGGTGCCACAGGATAGTTTGGGAGATAATATTTTCATTAATAGACGGGAAAAATGGCAAAAACCTGATTTTGACCTCCTCGTATACTTACGAGTGTAGTGGCTACACGCTTACTACAGTCTATGAATTGACTAGTGCACGCTATAGTCCGATCATTTATACATGCCACTGGATGCTTTTTTAGTCAATAAAAACACGGGTTCGTCTGTACAGATCTCATCTGAAGTGACTAATTAATTTATATACATCTTTTGGCAGGATGTACAACGCAAGTCAACATAAGTTCAAGTTGACTTGTCGCACAAAGCACAAGAAGATTTCAAGGGACAGTGTGCCGATTCTGCTTTCTAAGCACCGTATGTTTTTGTTAGTTCGTTATTCTCAGCCAAACAGCTGTTGAAACAGCTAGCCATTTTAATCAAGAATGGCCTGGGCACCAAAACTTCACGGAGTGCACGCGTTGATTGGTGTTGATTGCCTCCGTTTCCAATCCCTCTCCTATACTATCTATGCAGAAATACAGGTACGTACAAATGTAGTAGCTATCGGTACATGTACAAGGACAACATACCTTTGAGTGACCTTAACTCTTTTCGCCAAGCGAGCAGGTTCAGGACTCGGCCAATATCGTTGTCTTTTAGCAGCCCTTTCCTTTTCAGGATCTGCTCGATACCTGGCGCATCGAAAGGTCAGTTTCTTTTCAGGCTCTGCTCGATACTTCTCACGTTCAGAGGCCCGTTTCTTTTCAGGCTCTGCTCGGTACTTCTCACGTTCAGACGGCCGTCTCTTTTCAGGCTCTGCTCGATACTTCTCACGTTCAGAGGCCCGTCTTTTTTCAGGCTCTGCTCGATACTTCTCACGTTCAGAGGCCCGTCTTTTTTCAGGCTCTGCTCGATACTTCTCACGTTCAGAGGCCCGTCTTTTTTCAGGCTCTGCTCGATACTTCTCACGTTCAGAGGCCCGTCTCTTTTCAGGCTCTGCTCGATACTTCTCACGTTCAGAGGCCCGTCTTTTTTCAGGCTCTGCTCGATACTTCTCACGTTCAGAGGCCCGTCTTTTTTCAGGCTCTGCTCGATACTTCTCACGTTCAGAGGCCCGTCTTTTTTCAGGCTCTGCTCGATACTTCTCACGTTCAGAGGCCCGTCTTTTTTCAGGCTCTGCTCGATACTTCTCACGTTCAGAGGCCCGTTTCTTTTCAGGCTCTGACTGTTCGATACTTCTCACGTTCAGAGGCCCCGTTCCTTTTCTGGCTCTGCTCGATACCTTGCGTTTCGAGAGGCCCGTTCCTTTTCAGGATCTGCTCGATACCTTGCGCATCGAGAAGCCCGTTTCTTTTCAAGCTCTGCTTTGTAGCTCGCTCGGGCAGAATCTAATACGTCGTCTATCGAAGCACAAGGATGATTATATTAGTACGCACGTGCACGTATTTGTAGAAGAGCAATTACATGCCATAGTTAATTACCACTGTGTAGTGCCCAGACCGTACACATTTGATTACGAGTATAGCACTAAATAGTACTTCGTATGAAGAGCGAAGCATGACCTATCTGATCGTTTTGAGTCGTGTCAGTGCAGTAAGCTTAACTATACGTGATTTGCTAACACAGCCACCGATATATGCCATGTAGCCTAGAGACGTTTTGACCGCAGAAGCGAGAATGCCAAAGAATTCTGAAGCCATTGGTGTGATTTTCATTTCTTAAAAGTGTTCCTATCCCGAGTTATGCGTGGTCAAGAACAACAAGAAGAAAAAGAAGAACGAGAAATACGTGGGACTGGGTACAAGTTTCAAACATTTCTATATGCAGGATATAGTATGTTGTTCGTGTGCTAAATATAGGACTATTCCATTTTCCCTTATTATTAGACCCTTGTTTCCTTCTTTTTTACACCACCATTACCTTCAAATTCTATATGCCACCAACTTTCTCATAGAGAATGTTTTTTATTTACTTGTTAAAGGAATACTACTTGTCCATACACTGCACATGTACATGAACTGCATATACCTACAAACGTGCCTTACCTTCACCATTTGGCTTCAAAGAAAACAAACTTACGCGTGCAGTTCCATGTATTATGCAGCATGTCGATAGATATGTTGACAAATGTGTACGGTACCATACAAATTGTAGCTGCAGCATTACATATCCAAAAAGGGACAGCTAGCTAAAATGCTTTATATCTAGGACAGCTTTGCCAACCATTCATATGGAGAACAATGATCAATTGCGTTTAGGTCACTGGCTCATTGAGGCAGATGGACATTGCGGACAAACGTCTGTGGAGTACCATCAGGTTAAGGCTGGCTGCCACAGGGAAGTAAGCTACATGTGATGCTGCTTCTTTGTATGTATAGGAACCATACACACTTGTGCATAGCTGTACATTCACATCAACTAATCTATAAAGTACACGTGTACACATACATTTAGCACAATATTTTAAGCTGTGCAAGGATTTCAATTATAACACAAGACAAAAAAGGTACAATGTGTGGATCGATGCTCATGCTTCTGCAACGTGTCAGTATACAAATGTGTACGGTACCATACAAATTGTAGCTGCAGCATTACATGTCCAAAAAGGGACACCTAGCTAAAATGCTTTATATCTAGGACAGCTTTGCCAACCATTCATACAGAGAACACAGATCAATTGCGTTTAGGTCACTGGCTCATTGAGGCAGATGGACATTGCAGACAAATGTCTGTGGAGTACGATCAGGTAAGGCTGGCTGTCATGGGGAACTAAACTACATGTGATGCTGCTTCTTTGTATGTATAGGAACCGTACACACTTGTGCATAGCTGTACATGCACATCAAATAACCTAAAACAGTACAGTTGTGCGCTGTGGCTCAACTTTTGTATGTTCACAGTGGTGACGATGGAATCGCGACACTTATTGTATACACTTACCTCATAGTTTCACACATATAATTCCAAAGTGTTTAGGCCGTTTAATATGAGTGACTGCCTGTAGCTGCTACATGTATAAATTCACATGCGTATAAAGGTGCTCATTCATTAGAAATCGGATCGAAGATCTGTCACGTGACCATATTTAGTACTTTCATTGTACATGTACAGAAGTCATGCAATGCGCTGGTGGAGGGGGGGGGGGGAAGGATACCCGATGCTCAGGATGACCCTAAGATGGTCGATGATGTGAGTAGGAAGAAGCAATGCTTGGCAAAGTTGAGGACCAGCTCACTATGTACAAGGAGCCACCACCTGAGGCACAGGCAGACATCACTAAATCTTGACTTTTGTAACCCCTAACCCTATACATGTACCTCATATCAACCCCTATGGTGTACAATTCCATTAATAACTGCTGGGAGGGTCAACAGGGATAGTTGACATAAACCTCCTTATATACAAAGTGAATCTCATTAACGGTGAGTAAACGCGGTATCACTAGGAACACAAAACTTTAACCTACCATCCTATGAATAGAGTATATTTTACCACATCCACTTTACCCCTATATCAACCCCGTGGTACAGAGGGGTTGATATGAGGGTACATGTACCGTAGTTGCAGGACCTCTCTACCCACAAACCGAATATGAAGAGATTCAATTCGTCAAGCAGAAAGTTATGGTAGTTTTTTTTTCCACATGGGGCATTGGATATGTAGCAATACTGGCACAGAGCTTAAGGGAATTTTATGTATGCAATACAACACCTTGGAAACTGCCCCATGCTTTAAAATACTACTGTTACCTTTATGTAAGATGTACTGTCATTTAATATAAATTCTTCACAGGATCGGGTTTATTTTCGAATGGGACAGTACATGGCCATCTCGCTTGTATCAAATGGCAATGGATTTAATCTAATGTCTGTTCCAATATACAAATACATTTGTGGTAAAGAACTGTCAACAATTGTTTTCAAAACTGAGGACCTACCTTCTGATGTGAAAACAATATATAGCGAGGTATGTGCCTTTGGGGTAATATTTTTTGGAGGGGGAGGGGGAGGATATATGCATATTATGTATTGTGTACAAATATAGCTTATTGTTAGAAAAATTACTATACAAATTTTCATAGTTGGTCATTTTATGTACATTTAGATAGCGAATCTGAACAGTTTGATGGATGCTGAAAAGCTTGTAAATCTATTGAATAAATGCGGGATTTATATCTCTGAAGTAAACATGGCGGAAAAGGAATCAATCATGCAAACATTTGCAATGCAGAATGTCATCTTAAATGTCAAATCTGAATTGGATCAGTTTGTGGAGGGACTAAGTGCACAGAACGTGCACAACACCATTTGCAGTCATGCTACACTGTTTCAAGAGAATTTACATTAAACACGAAGGAACCCAGTGCAGGTATGTGTATTCATACTGTAAAAGCACAAACCATAATCAGTACAGTAGGGACTCACGTATCTGGAAAAGTGGCACCTCACGTATCTGGAAAAATAATATTATTCATCGGGAAGTAAGAGAAACTGTTTGTGACCTATCGATCGCCACTTAATGCGATTCACTGATCGATCTCCGTTCACTGCGGTCACGTCCGTTCACGATCAGTGAATCGCATTAAGTGGCGATCGATAAGTCACCAACAGTTTCTCTTACTTCCAGATGAATGAGGTGCCACTTTTCCAGATACGCGAGTCCCTACTGTAATAAAGACATAATTGTTACATTGGCGGTTAAAATTTTGATGTAGCTATAAAATATCGCATTTCTCTGTAACATGCATATTGCAAATCTAAAACCTTTAACCTAAGGTTGGACATAAAGATATGTTCTTTGTCCACAGTCATCTATAAAGTGGAGTAACCAAGATCTACTTCTCTTTAGTTCAATCAGCGATTTAAATTAAAAATTCCAGTTAAGGGATTGGATATAGAATACCCCCAATGAAGCGAAAAAAGTTGTGGATTTTTTTATACGAAGCTATAATTTTTTAATAGCTTACACAAAACAAATGTTATTTTCCTTGCTTGGATATGAAAATGAGAATGCTAGCTAAACCTCTGTACTCTCAAGGCTAGTTAATACCCCAGGACCAGTTAGCAGAAGCGAATAGATTACATTACCGCTATGCTTGCTTTAATAGCGTAGCCAGAGCAGCAAAATGCATTATAATCCATATGCTAAAAGAAGCATAGTGGTGATGTAATCCATCCTTGAGAATACATGGGTCCTTACCGAGATATAGTAGCTGTAGAACATTCTCATTTTCGCACCCAAGTGCAGGAAATAAAGTATGTTCTCCTATTTTAAAAAATCCACAACTTTTACACTTAATAGGGGTATTCTATATCCAACCCTTGATGGGGTTGTTCCATTTAAATTGCTGACTGGAGAAATAGGCGTTAGTTACCTGAATTTATAAATGACTACGTGGACAAGGAGCAAAAGAACATTCATATGTATAATTACAAAATTTGTTATGTATATGTCCTCGGATGGTAGCTAATTTTCATATTGTTAAAGGGTTTTGATTTGGAACACGTATTGCAGAGCCACACTAGTTTAGTCTTTATTTATAAACTGCATACAATGTCAGTAAAACTGCTTACTGTAATGATGTACCTAATGACATGCATTAATGGATCAAATGGTTAACAACAAGGGCATCTGAACCTGCGGCAGCAGGTTCAATATAGGATTGATTGAGGGTTGATGAATGTCATTAATAAAACTTCACTAGCGTCTGGAGGGACAACGGAGAAACGGATCGCTTATCTCTTTATCGCGAGCACAACAATCTACAGTTCTACGTTTGTTCCGTGTCATAAAACGGTGTGGTTATAGAGAAACAAACAATTTCCTGTTTCTCGTGCCCAGTCCTAAAATAATTCTCCATCGTCGTCGTCGTCTTCTTAGGAAGGTATAACTCGAGCTAGGAACGGTTTAGAAGGACGGGAATAGTACCAATCGCTTCGAAATTTACCGGCACGTTATCTATACATGTCATATAGACACATGTCAAGTTCTACTTAATAATGTATGTAATAGATATTTATTAATAATTTTAGGCAGTATAAATGAGGCAGTGCAAGAGAAAACTGGGCTTATGTGATTTTTAACATTTCTTCAATTCATTTTGCAGTATCGTTGCGACCTTTAAAGCTCTGTCCTTCAAACTTACTACATATATTACCGGACCATTTTACTACTGCATTTTGTTGTCGAATGTTTTTTATTTACTCCCTGGGGGGTCCTCATGATTAAACAACCAGAACAGTTAGATTTCAATGGATCTTGATGAAAGGATGCCTTTTCGCGTTCAAATTTGCAGCACATGTACATCACTGCACCCGCTATTTTTTCCGCCTTTTCGTTTGAGATGTGATGAGCGGTTACAAAACCGCGGCGTTTGAAAGTTGTCGTTCATTTCTCTTCCGATTGCTCCGCCATTGTGCCGTCATTGCTATTTTAACCCCGTGACTGCGAGACACACTGCCCATCAAGTGCCCCACCCTCCCTCGAATCGATAGCCCAGGCCATCCGGAGGTGGACCTGACATTTTGCAAGTTGCTTGTCACGTGAGCATCACTAGGTTACACCGGTCTGCGTCAGTCTCCATCAGTTGCGTAAACGAGTGGTGGCGCGTGGCGACATGAAAACGTCGAATTGATCGAGCCTACGTGATCCAAAGGCTAAGATAACGTGCATAAGCTCAAACCCTTTTGCAATCACGTATTGTAGTTGAGCTTGTATGGTTGTTCATTTCTACGAGGGTGATTCGTTTTTTTTTTTTTTTTTTTTTTTCTCGGACACAGACCACACGTGCTGTCGCTCGTGTATTTGTGACTGAGATATAATCGCTAGACGTCATCCTACTTAAACTCAGCGTTTGTGTTTACTGCAAGGTATACATGAAGACGATTTGGAATGGTACGTTACCCTGGTAGTTTACACCCATGCCAGTTTAAAATCCGGTATTATGGAGACTGTTGCCTGTGAGCAGCAAAGCGATGACCAATCAGTTTACACCACTAGCTGATGGCATAACATACAATATGCCAGTATTATATGGCCACAATGGTGCTGTTGATAATACTCAGACCCCCAAAATTTATGCCTTCAACACATTGGAAATCTTGTACACACACACTTGTAATTTGTGGTAGTATCCAGGTCAAGATGTTCTGTAGCAGATGCAGTTTAGAGAAGGGGGACTGACTGTGGGCAGGTTGCTGACCTCAAACACACAATGCACTATGAATTTATGTACAAAGGCAAACAGAATGCTGTATGCCTCAAAGTCACATCTACCCCATCCCCATATCAACCACTGACAAACACATGAGTACAAGCTTGGCCTGTACAAGTAGCACTGTAGTAGTTTGGCAGCACCAGTGGCTGTTGGATTGGTGTTTTGTATCAAAACACAATTGTATGGACATAGTGCAATTTTAGTCAGAACACTACACCTATTGGCTCATTGTATTCTATCAGCTATGCAACAACATTGTGCACTGAAATTGTTCCCCTGGACAAAATCTGCTAGTAGAATCTGCACATAACCGGCTTACAAATCATGTCCCCCGAGGACACAATACAGTAGCAGATTCTGTCCCCCTCCAGCAGAAAATATCCCCTCCACACACATACACACTTGCACACACAAATACACACACATACTCTCATGCACACACACATACACACATGCACACATATGCACACCACACATACAAGTACACTCACATCCATGCATGTACACACTACACAATGAATAACACATCATATTTATAAAGCCTCCTAGCCCCTCATGATGAGTCAAAACCACAACACAGTGGGTTTTATAAGGTCAAAACCTGACAACCATTAAGTCTCTCCCACCTCCCCAAGCATGTCTTCCAATGCTTTATACTTTTATGTCTATGCATACACACACATACACACAGATACTCTCACACATGCACACACAAAAACACACACATGCATGCACACACACATATACCGGTATATTCACACACACACACACACACACACACACATACACAGATGCACACACACATACATATACACATACCTCTAGCTACAAACAAGAGACGTAACAAACAAGGCTGAGGAGAGCTCCACAATGACATAAAAATTGTTCAGACACATGCACACACATGCACACACATACATGTATGTGAAAACACATGCACACACACATGCACACACATACATGTATGTGAAAACACATGCACACACAGAAAAAACCATACATGCACACACATACACACATGCGCACGAGTGCATGCATGAACACACATACACACACACACTTGCACACACACACACATGCAGACGTGCATGCATGCACATGTACACTATCCAACACCACAGGTTCTTTGACTGAACCTCTAGCTACAGACAAGAGGCCTAACAAACAAGGCTGAGGAGCAGCCCCCCACAATGACATAAATAAAAGTACCTCCAATACACACATGCACAGACACAGGTAACACATACAAGTGCATTAATAGGAGCAAGCATACCCGAGTGGTATGAAGTCTGAATGCAAGCAAGCCATATGAAGGGACACACTGCATACTGCTTACCCCAAGAACTGTGATATTTTTGTGTGGGAGTGTGTGCACACAGTTATTTTGTGTGCGACTTGTAGTGAGGGACTACATAGTCAATGTACACATCATACAGACAATTGTGTGTACAAGATTTCCAATGTGTTGAAGGCATAAATTTTGGGGGTCTGAGTATTGTCAACAGCACCATTGTGGCCATATAATACTGGCATATTGTATGTTATGCCATCAGCTAGTGGTGTAAACTGATTGGTCATCGCTTTGCTGCTCACAGGCAACAGTCTCCATAATACCGGATTTTAAACTGGCATGGGTGTAAACTACCAGGGTAACGTACCATTCCAAATCGTCTTCATGTATACCTTGCAGTAAACACAAACGCTGAGTTTAAGTAGGATGACGTCTAGCGATTATATCTCAGTCACAAATACACGAGCGACAGCACGTGTGGTCTGTGTCCGAGAAAAAAAAAAAAAAAAAAAAACGAATCACCCTCGTAGAAATGAACAACCATACAAGCTCAACTACAATACGTGATTGCAAAAGGGTTTGAGCTTATGCACGTTATCTTAGCCTTTGGATCACGTAGGCTCGATCAATTCGACGTTTTCATGTCGCCACGCGCCACCACTCGTTTACGCAACTGATGGAGACTGACGCAGACCGGTGTAACCTAGTGATGCTCACGTGACAAGCAACTTGCAAAATGTCAGGTCCACCTCCGGATGGCCTGGGCTATCGATTCGAGGGAGGGTGGGGCACTTGATGGGCAGTGTGTCTCGCAGTCACGGGGTTAAAATAGCAATGACGGCACAATGGCGGAGCAATCGGAAGAGAAATGAACGACAACTTTCAAACGCCGCGGTTTTGTAACCGCTCATCACATCTCAAACGAAAAGGCGGAAAAAATAGCGGGTGCAGTGATGTACATGTGCTGCAAATTTGAACGCGAAAAGGCATTCTTTCATCAAGATCCATTGAAATCTAACTGTTCTGGTTGTTTAATCATGAGGACCCCCCAGGGAGTAAATAAACAACATTCGACAACAAAATGCAGTAGTAAAATGGTCCGGTAATATATGTAGTAAGTTTGAAGGACAGAGCTTTAAAGGTCGCAA
This sequence comes from Eunapius fragilis, assembly GCA_963681505.1. Classification (NCBI taxonomy): domain Eukaryota; kingdom Metazoa; phylum Porifera; class Demospongiae; order Spongillida; family Spongillidae; genus Eunapius; species Eunapius fragilis. The sequence continues at coordinate 4,962,816 of OY811975.1, read as the reverse complement.
CGATACTGCAAAATGAATTGAAGAAATGTTAAAAATCACATAAGCCCAGTTTTCTCTTGCACTGCCCCAAATACTCTAACCTGCACAAAAAATATTTGGTGTTCCTATCGCAGTTTAGTTGTTACTTTAATTTGGCTGGTGAAGTTGTTTTTCTAAAAATGCCTTCGCGTAATCAAAAGAAGAGATCTAAGCAACGAGCGGAATATCTCCAAAAGCAAGACGAGAACAAAGCTAATGCCCGAGCGCTCTACAAGGCCGATCCCGAAAAGAAGAAGGCCTCTGTACGCGACAGCTACAACGCAGATATTGAATCTAAGCGATCTGCTAAAAGGCGGCGATATAAAGAGGACCTTGAGGAGAACCGTGCTGCTAAAAGGCGGCTATATGAAGAGGACCTCGAGGGGAACCGCGCTGCTAACAGGCGGCGATATGAAGAGGACCTCGAGGGGAACCGCGCTGCTAACAGGCGGCGATATGAAGAGGACCTCGAGGAGAACCGTGCTGCTAAAAGGCGACGATATGAAGAGGACCTCGAGGAGAACCGTGCTGCTAAAAGGCGGCGATATGAAGAGGACCTCGAGGAGAACCGTGCTGCTAAAAGGCGGCGATATGAAGAGGACCTCGAGGGGAACCGCGCTGCTAACAGGCAGAAATACGAGGACAATTCAGCTGCCATTAAAGCATCTAAAAGGAGTCTGTATTGGAATGACCCCGCTGTCCGATTGGCTAAATGTGAGAGGACGCGGTACCGCAGGGGTCACAGAACTACCACTACCACCCAAAGGTATGTTATGGCATGTTGTATTAACATTAAAAGCTGTGCATGCAACATTTGTAGAGCATAGTCGGGCGGTGTTTGGTCGGGCTTGTCACCCTTCTACCTGACCAAACGCGGTAGTAGGGCCCGCCCGACGATGTACAGCACGGATCTGCACAAAACCATTCACTTCACATGTAAAGCATGCATGGTGACTCAACTGTGTGTACAGTAATAGTGTCTATTGTTTTACTAATCATAAAAAGGCTTCCTTATCTGTCTAGCCATGTACATGTGTGTTGCAACTGTATGAATATAATTGCAGTTGCAAGGGCTGAGAACTAGGTGAAATGACAATAACTGCAACCATATCCTTCTCCCATATAGCTACTCCTTGTATGAACCCAAATCTCATGCACTAATGGAGTATAATGGTGGTCTTGAAAAAGCTATTCTTAGGGATAGTGAGCTTCTAAGTGAAGTAAATGATGCCTTTTGTAAGTCTCATCCATTGCTAGCGCAAAAGGTTGTTACTAGATCTGCCCGTGCAGCAGTAAGTAAGATTGGGGCAGAGGCATTGGTTTCTAAAGCACTAAGTGTACGAAGAGCAAAAGCAGGGTCATTGCTAAAAACTATCCGTGAAATAAATGCAATGAAATTAGGAGAAAATGATATTTTAGTAGGGCATAGGTATCATACTGCTGGCTCTGAACCTTACTTTTTAAATACTTCGTACACTTACACAAAACAACTTGGGGCCATTCCAGTAGACCTCAATGGTAGGTGTGTAGTGTCAGAGGAGATAGGGGACAGAGATAAGGTTACCATGCGCCCCTTGAAATGGAAATGTACAAATGAGTGTCGCAACCTCACTAGTGAAGAAGTAGCAATAGTGTTGAGGACAAAGTTACTGTTCCAAATGTCCATTGAAGATCTTCGAGCTGGGCTTGATGATCTTGATTCAGGGTGTGGTCATGTTCATACTGGTATCACTTTGAAATTGCATTCTGGGATTATTGAACAGCTTGGGCATCCTATTAATTGTGAGCTTCCAGAATGCTCTAGTCCTTTGCTGGTTATTAGGGCAGCTTCACCTCACTTTCCTGTATTAAGGGCTTTCACTAGGCTGCTTTATAAAGCTCGCAAATGCCACATGAACGTTTTGGCTATTGATTCAGCTAGCACTTTCTAGTGGAAGTATTGACGAGCTGATATCTTTTCTGGGCTTGAAGGAGAATTTGTCAGATTTGTTTAGTGTGGATGGAGTTGAGCATCCCGTAGTTAGTGAAGACCACTCATCATCTGGTCTAGGCTGCATTGAGAGAGGCTTGAAAGTTACGCATGCTGACCTTATAGCTGAGCTACAATCCAAGTTCAATGATGATGCAGAGTTTGCATGTTGTAGCTGTGAACAATTATGCCAGCGCAAACAAGTGTCTAGTGTAAACTTTAGCCTTGAAAAATATGAAACTGACGCATGGCAAAGAACGAAAGCCCATGTTTTGCAGAATGGTGTCACTGAACAACTAATATACATTTTTCAGTACTGCCGACCATTTCTAAACAAGAATACTATACCAGCTAGAAGTGTTCTAAATGGGCATGTTACTGAACCTATACCAGAGGAACTAAAGTTGCTAAATGCTCTCATTAAACAACTGATTAAGAGAGCAAAGGCTTTTCAGATTATTGTGCGGCTTGGAACATACTCTGTTAAAGTGCCAGCATATAACGCACTGCAAGCATGTAGAGGTTGCATGTTCTTTCTGCCACTGCCTCTAAATAAAACATGGGACACTTTATCTGAAGTTGAACTTGGTAGGACTGACCTTCTTGTGGCTTTGCCTGACCCTCAATTGTACATAATTGTAAATGGTGTTCCAACTAAGGATAAAGTTGTATGGCAAACACAAGTGGGTGTAAATGCTGTAAAGCTAGCCATTCAAAAACTGAAAGAAATAAAGTGGCTTTATAAAAATGTAGATGATGCATCATTAGATGAGGCAGCTAAAGGTATTGTTGAAGTAGTTGACAAAGCTTCTAGCACAATGTTAGAAAAAGCATCGACTGATGATGTGGCTGCTTTACATGCGTACACTATTCGATCCCTTGACCAACAAGGGTCAATAAAAACGGATGTTGAGCAGTACAAGATGCAAAATGTTAAAGACAGTCCTATTGAAAGCAGACAGAGACATCTTGATGTGATGTGCTTTCCAACACTCTTTCCCTCTGGGCAGTTTGGTGAATTTCACCCTCGAGACATGCACTTATCCTGTCCACACTTACCTGAAAACATATCCTTATCAATCTACATGGTGCCATGTTATCCCAGATCTACATGCAGTCATGTAGTTCACTTCCTGAGTTCCCACACTATCCATCTTTACTTCATGTAGGCTACACCTCCATGTTTAGATTGGAGCATTTTCAAATTTGACCAATAAAATTTTAGCACATGCCGTTAATATGATGGAATTGGACCAATAGAATTATAGCACAGTCTGCACACGTGTTAAGGCTTTGCAGGTATAAAAGTCAGTCATGCACCCGCTGAATTATAGTGCACTTTGAAAAAAGAGGTAAGAATTTAATAATATACTCTATGTGGATTCACGTGTAAACTTGCTTGAAAAAAGAATAAGGTAAAATTTTTAAAAATCATACTCTCTGTCTCTGTCACGTACATGTAGATGGCAGCAGAAGACCTTACGGGTTTTTTTAATCAAGAGGGGTCGGAGGAGGAAGAGGATGACATACATCCTCCACTCCTCTCCCCTTCACCCCGCCACCTCCAGAAGCCCCGCCACTCCTACCACCACCAGCAGCACTGCCCCACCACCACTACCAGCAGCGCTACCCCCGCCGGCACCACCAGCGCTGCCCCCGCTACCACCGCCGCCTGTGCTCCCTCCCTGGCCTGCATGGCCACTGCCTCCCTGGCAGAACCCAGCATGGCGGGGAGGCCGAGGAGGAGGACGTCCCCGCAGGAGACGAGGGCGCGGGCGAGGACAACTAATAATCAACACAACAAATTCATATAATTATAATTATTATTATTATTTTTTTACTTTTTAAAATAATAATAATAATACATAATCACCTTATACATAATACAAGAGAATACATGAAAGGAATAAATGCACATAGTCAGAAGGGAGCACAAATATGCATATATACATAATACACACCAACATATTATTATTATTTAACTAAAGTCAGAAGGGATCACAGTCCTAGCCAGTATGGCCCTTGCTATGGCTCTCACCAGGGTGATATTCAACCTTCCAAACATGTCACTGATCACCCTGGCTTTACGAAATGAGGAAGAGACAAAGGCCAAGCGTGTGGCCAGTAGAGCAAAGGTTCCTCTTGCTTCCTCACCCCAATTGCAGTAAGTTTCTACTGCTAGAGGCACACACCTCCAGCCTAGTTCAGCACATTTAGGGTCATTGGCTGTGTGCTTTCTGTTTTCTGCAGCTTCAGCAGCAGCACCCACCCTCCTACTTGCCTCAGCCAAAATAGCAGGGGTAAGAGGAGATGTGACCGTGATGTCAAAGGCCGCCGGCTTGCCTTGAGCCCAGTCCCTCACTAGCACATCAGCTGGGCGAGCGCGATCCAGTCCTGGAGTGAGGCCACTTCCAGCTTCTAACCTTGCTGCAATGTGGGCTTGGTGGCAAAAGCTCAGAAAGACATCACGCAACCTATTGTGACGTATAACTACATCGCCACCACGCCGGCAGGTAGCTGCATGATGGCCTAGAGGGTCCAATGCCACATCAGGGCAGAGACCACATGAAGAGCCTCTGGAAGTGTCCAAGCTCAACCACCACTTCACTGCTATCTGAAGCTCATTGGGATCTAAATGTAGCCCAAGACTTATAGAAGGCACAACTGAGAGCCAAGAGGCTGCATGGGGTGCAGATGTAGAAAGAAGACGTGCTTTGTCTGCGTCAGTTGCAGCTGCAATTACAAGCCCAAAAGAGTGGTCATCCAGCCTCTAAGACAAGATTCTCTGTGGGATCGGGGAAGCTAAAATAGACTCCACAGAGATGCCATCTGGAGGTGAGACCAAACCATTGTACTTGACAATTGACCGCATCAGGTGAGGGTTGTCAGCACTCCCCAGGCCAGAAAAGCTCAGTGATGCAATGTATGCCGCACGTGAATGGTGTGAAATTGAGCGCAGACCAAGGCCACCATAGCTCAAGCCAAGTTGAGCCTGTTTCCAGGCTACATCAGAAATGTCCGTGGCTACACAGTTTGAAAAACACATCCTGACATCACTGTCAAAGGACTCCAGGGAGCTAAAGGCAAGGTGAGGGGGTGTTGTTCGAGCCACATGCACCATTTTGCAGAAGCCACCACACAAACGCACGAGGATAAGAGCTACCTGAGGATCAATACTGGCAACCTCTTCCAATTATCCCCTGTGGTACCCCAGATGATGTAAACATTAACATGACTTACCTGAAACTGAAAACCTTCAACCCTTGCCATGGATTTCAAGAATTTTGAGGACACAGTGCAGGAGGAGCTCAAGGTGGTGCGACAGGGGCAGGAGGAGACAAGCCAGCGGATCGCTATACAGTCGCATAAGGATAGCTACTCCTTCAAGAAAAAAGGCAACGAGTGCCAGTTTAAAGCTAACCAGCAAGTGACAGATCGTCTGGCGGTGGTTGCGAGCTGTCTTGACCGGGTGGAGGCTATCGGCACATCGGGGAAAGAGCAGTTAGAGAGGGCAAGGAAAGAAGTTGTCGAAGGTATGTCCTTCCTCGCCCGCAGGCAGAAACTTATATTTGAAAATGATACTACATATACAACATTTACAGTTTTAAGCTGCACAATTTTACTAAACAAAAAACAATACACTGGAACGGAGAAGGTGAGGAGACTAACATCCAGTTGCCATTGAACGGGACAGCAGAGCTCTGGCATTCGCTCTAACTAGGACCAAGTTTAACCTGCCATAGAGAGCCGAAGTGGCCTGGGACTTGCAACAATTTGATCTAATTGCCAGGCGCGCTGCAAGTCTAGAAAGGTTTGTCTGTGCTTCAGGACCCCAACATCCATAAACCTCAACTGCCAAAGGTACACACACACACCCAAGCTCTGAGCACTTTGTGTCATTGCTGGCATGTTTTCTGTTTGTTATTGCATTAAGAAATAAAGGGGATCGTCCAAATTCTATATGCTCTTCCTACATTTCATCGACTACGGTGAAAAAAAAACCTATGAAACAAGTAAATAAAAACATTCTCTAACGAGAGAGTTGTTGGTATATAGGATTGACCAATGGTGGTGTAAAAAGCACGGAAACAAGAGTGACAGAAATTTTACTCGAAAATTGAAATTGGCCTATATTTAGCACATTACTCACAGAAATTTTACTCGAAAATTGAAATTGGCCTATATTTAGCACATTACTCATGAGTAATGTGCTAAATATAGGCCAATTTCAATTTTCGAGTAAAATTTCTGTCACTCTTGTTTCCGTGCTTTTTACACCACCATTGGTCAATCCTATATACCAACAACTCTCTCGTTAGAGAATGTTTTTATTTACTTGTGTATTTTAATCTCTAACTATAATAACAAGTATAAGAGGCTGCATGCGAATATAGGATTAAAGTGACTTGCAACTTGTGCAGCATATTTTTTAATCTTATTTTTTTAGATCAGATTCAAAACTTATTTGAAGTTAAATTTTTGAGTAGAAAAAGTAGCAGACAAGTAGATCTAGAAGAACTAACCTATTTGTGGTTTCAACAATACATCAGCATGAGTCAAGGTAAATCATGATTGTATTTTGTGAAATATTTATTCATACCATATTATACATTCATAGGAGGCAAACTTAAGAACTTATTGCAATACTTCAGCGGTGATGACCATTAACCAACTCTCTCGTTTTACGACACTGGGATATTTCCTACCTCTTCAACCTGTTCAAAGGAACTTACACTACCAACAAACCACAAAACTTACACTGAATTTGAGTCAGCAATGGACAAAGCTTTAGAGTGCAATTTGGGGTTTTGGATGTCCTTAATCCAAGAATCTAGTCTGGTCACAACTCAAGTTTTTTTTTATGTTTGCATGTATGCGTGTATGTTGCGTTGGTGGTGGTGGTGGTGGTGGTGGTGTGTGTGTGTGTGTGTGTGCGTGTGCGTTTGTGTGTGTGTACATATATATTCGATTGAAGTGTCTATTAATAAAACGAGGAAAGGCATTTTGTGATGTATACGTACTCGCAGTAGTGAAAAATAAGTATTTTCATTGGGAAAACTTAGCTTTCAAGTGCGTCAACCAGACCCGGACACCCTCCCCTCAGGAGCCATAATGAATGTAATCACTGTCGCGTACGCATAAAGGTGCTTCGTGCTTCGGTGTATTGTTCCTCGACGACACGGCATTTTTAAAAAAGCGCCGGTGCTTTGCGTATCATAGGCATCGGAAGGTAAATTAGGAAATATAACCTGGGGGGCATGCAATCTGTACAGTGACATCGTATATACGTGATGATGCAGAAAGATTGTGTAGTACAGGAGGAAAACTGCATGCATAGGGGGGCGGAAAGAGAATCCCGTATAGTTCCTTTGATACTTGAGCCACTTAAAATTTTCAGATGACCTACTTCAAGCATGCAGTGAACAGTACCATTCAGCGTGCGCTTGTCATTAGTAAACTATTTCGTCCCCTGTACATCCTGTAGAATATATGGGGCAGTGCAAGAGAAAATTGGGCTTTTGCAATTTTTTTCAAGTTTTCAAATTTAACAGTTTTTGGATACAGAATGGCGCTCTCTACAAAACAGTTCTTACGCATCCAAAATTGGACAGTGTATCAGAGAGCTACAAAGCGCTGAGTTTTTAATTAGCCATACATTTCAATGGCAAGCATTACTTTCTTTTAGTTGTCTTGTAATTTTCTCAAAATCCTACATACGCCCGAATTTCTCTTGCACTGCCCCATATACAACCGTTGCAAAAATTAAATATATAAGTCACTTCAGCGGACCTACTAGTAACCAGCTCAGCCTCAGCAGTTAGAAAACCCCGTACTGGGTGATATTGTGGCACGTATAAACAGGGCTGCTGCGCGACGCTTATATATAAGTTCCTTTTTTCGTCAGGAGTCTTTTTTTTTTAATCGGGGGGTGGGTAGTCTCGTACCCAGACCCAGATTCCCAACAGCTGCGGATGGATTACATCACCGCTACGTGGAAAGTGGGTCTGGTGTCCTCCTGTACAAATTTCTGTCCAGCGGTTACATAATACTTACATTCCAACGTCGGGAGGAATGCCGTTACGTCATGTATGAATAATATTATCTTCCGCAAGAATGCAATTAGTGTGTTAATGCTTTAATTAGAAACCCGTGTCAGCAAGCTGTGTACATTTCCTTCCCTAGTCAGGGAGCGATTGTCAGTGCGCTTAGCCTTAGGTACACCTGATCCTAAACGCCAGCGTTTTGAATCATCTCTCACAAGCGAAGCTACTCCAGACAAGGTAAATGTAAGCTATGCTGCATTCTTTTATAAACAAGTGCTAGATCCCAGGCTGCGGTGAGAAGTACCCCGCCAAGGCCTGCCCACTTGTCTGAGACTGCGTGAGCTCCAGCAACTGAAAGATCATCCTGACAAGGCCTGCATATCCTGGCGGTGTGTCCACCGGCTACAACGGACCTCACTTTCCTTGCACTGCATGCAGCCTAATTTCACTGTCCATTAGTCCACAACTGACAATGTGGTGGGGCTCCTTAGCAGATTTGAAAAAGGAGCCATGATGGCTAAGGTAGACCTAAAATCTGCATTCAGAATGGTTCCAATCCAGGCCTCTGAACGGAGTTCCCATTCAGAGGCCTGGATTGGAACCATTCTGAATGCAGATTTTGAGGAGGCTCCACCACCTTATCCATCTTAATTCTAAAGCCAGAGCTGACATACGATGGTGGAACAGCGTCCTACCATCTTGGAATGGCATTTCTATGTTCATCTCCCCAGATTTGAACTATGCAGAGTCCATCCAGTTGTACAGGGATGCCTTCGGCACCTGTGGTTTTGCGGCCTACTTGGATGGGGCCTGGTTCAGAGGCAACTGCCCACACCAGTGCCTCAAGAGCTGGCAGAGCTCAAAAAGGTCGCCTGAGACACCTCCTCCACAGAGCTGTGGCCCCTTCAACGTCCACCACCTACAGGGCAGGGATCAGGAAGCACTACGCCTTCTGTCACAAATTTAACCTGACCACTCTGCCAGTAAACAAGCACTCCATCACCATCAACCTTTTCTCAGTCAAATGGGGAGTGAGGAAGGATCGTCTATGGGAGAGGGAAGTTTTCAAAGTGGGCATGCTTACCCCTCTTGACTTTGTGCCTCGAGGGGGTAGGGACATGGCAGTGAAGGCAGAAGGGGGCGTTGAGGAAGCTGCTCTCCTGCGACCTGGAGTGGTGTGTCCTCTCGCGTCGCTTGAACTTCTTACATGCGTCGGAGTCGCTGGACTCAGACGACGAGCTGCTTGAGCTGCTCTCCGAAGATGAGGATCGGCTATGGCAACGTTTCTCGCTCTTGACTTTTTGGCGCGATTGTGAGGGGCTTGCTTCGTACCTCTCGAACCGATAACTCAAATTTATACCCGTAGCAGAAAGCCGTAACAAGAGCCCATATCCTGTTGGTAAGCTACGAACGTGTCCCGACCTCGGACCAAGTCTTAGATGACTCGGAACTGTTCGCCCTTAACTTTGGCATACCCCATACGTTCACCTGCCGTCTGAATCGCACGTATTACCTGTACATCATCCATCTCTAGCCTTGCCGCCATAACCAATAACTTCGATCGATAACTAGAGTATGCATACCTCAAATCTGATTGGTCGCCCCAACATTCCGGGGGAGCTGGACAGAAATTTGTACAGGAGGACACCAGACCCACTTTCCACGTAGCGGTGATGTAATCCATCCGCAGCTGTTGGGAATCTGGGTCTGGGTACGAGACTAGGGGGTGGGGGGTGTCATTATGCCACTGAAAAATCCATCGCCCAGCCGTTCTGTCAAGTGGCTCATGAAATATTTTTTCTGCTGGTTTATCGAGAGTTACATTACGTAACTCTCACACATGTACAAAGAGGAGCCTGGTACTTGATCGTGCGTGCGCGGCTAAGATTGTGAATTTTTGATACCTGGTAAAACGAAGGTAAAGCCATTATAGTAGGAAAGGACTCATTACGAAGTACGCCAAAAATCTGTTGTGACTCGCTGTTCAGCCCATCGCCTTCATTACTCTGAGAGCATCAATGTTGTGGTAACCCCTTTTCTCTCTGTAACTTAATCAAAAACGGACACGCCAAAAAACTTATCGTGATGACGATTCGTTGCTATGACGACAAAAATTATCGCATTACAAATTGACATTCCGAGAACAACGCTTACGTACATGTAGTGCTTATGTATGTTTCGATCTGGGTACCAGACTAGGGTCAGTGGCAATCAGTCTTCCATGAGACAATTCGTTTCGCCATTCACACAGCTTGACAGCTAGTACGTACGCTAGGCAGCCTGGTTAATTAATAATTCCACCATTAATTGTAGCTATATTCATTACAATAAATGGCCTCCTCCTCTTGTGTTGCTATGGTAATATCGTAGAAAAGAATAGATTCGCCTCCAAGTTACTAAGTATATGCCTGGAAAACACGTAGGGCTAAAATTATTACCGCTCGTATGTCTATCGCGTTCCTTCCCGCTCGCAGGAGAATAAGGACAGAGACGTCAGCAAGGGGGAGAAGGATCCAGTGAAAGGCAAAGGTGCCAACCCGTACGGGTAAGTACGAAGCGTACGCGTGTATGTGTATACCGTATGTGTACGGTTTGGAGCTATCCCATATATCTGGTAGCATGAAATTATGTTTGTCTTTCCTTATTTCTCTCCACCCAATGTACTGTTACATACACGTTGGCACGTTGCTGGTCGAATATTCTTGATCATCTCTGTATGCTGCTGATCATCCCTTTATTGTGCTGGTCTCTGCTGACGAATCAAATGCTGATTGTCCATTCAATATACCCCTGATAATCTCTCTATACTCCTGATCATCTCTGTATACTCCTGATCATCTCTGTATACTCCTGATCATCTCTGTGTTCTCTTGATCATTTCTGTAAACTGTCGATTATCATTTTTACTGCTGCCCCCTCACCAGGTCTCCCCTTGCCAAGAGTTCCCCAAAGCCCTCCAAGACCACCTCAAGGCCAGAGGAGGGAAGACCAGCCAGGGGAAAGCCACCTCACACCGCCGGCCCTGAACCCCCACCACCAGGTGAAGAGGGGGCTAAGGGGAGCAGCAGCCATGCCACTAAGAAGGGGGTAGGAGGGACCCCTGCACCCCAGGGAGCAGAGCCGACCAGAGGTGGGCGTGCCCAGCGCGAACCAAAGGAAACCCACCAGAGAGGTCAGGAGGGAGAGGAGTCAAGGGGGGCAAGGCACAAAGAGGAGGAGCCAAGGAAGAAAGGGGAGGAGCCCAGGAGAAAAGGGGAGGAGCCCAAGAGGAAAGGGGAGGAGTCCAGAAAGAATGG
>OY811975.1:4851489-4946489 GCA_963681505.1 Eunapius fragilis | reverse complement strand
TGGGTGCAGTGTCCTCCAGAGGACTTCAGAGGGTGTGGAGGTGAGCATGTGGATAGTGGGGGGGGGGGGGGTGAGTGTATCAGGTGAGAGTGGCCACATGAGAGTTTGGGTACTCACTTTTGAGATCATGTGAGATCAGTTATGAGGTACATAGATAACCAAATGTTGCATGCTGTGGGTTTCCGTATCCAAGCCCCCAACTAAGCACCCCTGTGGTAGCAATTTTTCCCTAAACAGTTGGTGCATGCTTGAAGCCTCCCCACCACTCTCCTTCCACCTCCACCCCTCCAACCGCCTTCCCCCTCCCTCCCTCACCTCCTTTCTCACCTTCCCTAACCTACATTGTAGGAGCCATGAAGTTAAAGTTATCGCCACCTTTGCATGTCCATGTGACCCCTTCACGTTCACGTTAAGGTCATCGTCACCTGTGCATGTCCATGTGACCCCTTCACTATACGTTAAGGTCATCACCACCTGTGCACATGTATGTACATGTTCTTGCAAACTAGTAGTGGTTTTTATGCCCTCTGAAATCATTCTTTACACCCAGCATAGCTGGATGTCCTTCATGTAGTTACTAATTACAGGGTAACTACACACTCAGGTGCAAAGCTTTTGCTTATTATTATTTGGCATGGCAGAGTTGTACATGTAATATCATTGCAACTCTCAGGACCAGCAGAAAGGCATGGAGATGCTTTGATTTATATTAATAACTAGAAACTTCAAGTACCTTGTTTTTTTTTTTTTTTAACAGTTGACTTATTTTGAGAACCTACATGTACATGATGTACTGGTACATGGTGTACGTGATGTACTGGTACATGATGTACTGGTACATGGTGTACATGATGTACTGGTACATGGTGTACATGATGTACTGGTACATGGTGTACATGACGTACTGGTACATGGTGTACATGATGTACTGGTACATGGTGTACATGATGTACTGGTACATGGTGTACATGATGTACTGGTACATGGTGTACATGATGTACTGGTACATGGTGTACATGACGTACTGGTACATGGTGTACATGATGTACTGGTACATGGTGTACGTGATGTACTGGTACATGATGTACTGGTACATGGTGTACATGATGTACTGGTACGTGGTGTACATGATGTACTGGTACATGGTGTACATGACGTACTGGTACATGGTGTACATGATGTACTGGTACATGGTGTACATGATGTACTGGTACATGATGTACTGGTACATGGTGTACATGATGTACTGGTACATGGTGTACATGACGTACTGGTACATGGTGTACATGACGTACTGGTACATGGTGTACATGATGTACTGGTACATGGTGTACGTGATGTACTGGTACATGATGTACTGGTACATGGTGTACATGATGTACTGGTACGTGGTGTACATGATGTACTGGTACGTGGTGTACATGATGTACTGGTACATGGTGTACATGATGTACTGGTACATGGTGTACGTGATGTACTGGTACGTGGTGTACATGATGTACTGGTACATGGTGTACATGATGTACTGGTACGTGGTGTACGTGATGTACTGGTACGTGGTGTACATGATGTACTGGTACGTGGTGTACATGATGTACTGGTACGTGGTGTACATGATGTACTGGTACGTGGTGTACATGATGTACTGGTACGTGGTGTACATGATGTACTGGTACGTGGTGTACATGATGTACTGGTACGTGGTGTACATGATGTACTGGTACATGGTGTACATGATGTACTGGTACATGGTGTACATGATGTACTGGTACGTGGTGTACATGATGTACTGGTACATGGTGTACATGATGTACTGGTACATGGTGTACATGATGTACTGGTACGTGGTGTACATGATGTACTGGTACATGGTGTACATTATCATGATAACGTTACACCTTAGGAATTTCCACGCATGTATGCTTACAACATCACTAACTGGAGGGAGGGGGGGGGGGGGAACATTCACTAACCGGGGGGTGTTCACTGCTAACCGGGGGACCTTTCTGGCTAGGTCCTGATGGGGAGGAGCCCGGTGTAGGTGGGGGTGTACCAACCACGGGAGATGGGGCCATCCGTCTGGTGTCATTCCTGAAGAAGGCTGGCCAGGTTTGTGATGGGAGGGTGTGGTGGGTGGAAGTGGTGAGAGGGGAGCTACATGTACAGAATTCGGAAACGTTTTGAGAGATTGTAAATAAAAGATAGTTATCAATTTATTTAGATAACGAATCGAGCTACTGATGAATTTATTTGGTAAATATATATACATGTACATGTACACCTGTATATGTACGTGCTCCTAAATCAGCACATATGCACATATCACATGATCATGCCATGGCATTCATGTGTGGCAGAGACATGTAATTCCTCCCCATCCCTCCACTCCCCCACCCCCCACCCCCACATATGTAGGTGTGCTCCGAGCTGCTTGAGGAGAACATCACTGGCTACGATGAGTCGAAGTCTCACGTCACGCGTTCCCAGGTCCCCTTTTGTACCAACCTCATTCGATTCCCAACACTTCCAAGCTTCCTCGAAGGTGTGTGTGTGTGTGTGTGTGTGTGTGTGTGTGTGTGTGTGTGTGTGTGTGTGTGTGTGTGTGTGTGTGTGTGTGTGTGTGTGTGTGTGTGTGTGTGTGTGTGTGTGTGCCTCCTTTGTTCCACTTGCATGTAAGGGTAACTATGGTGTTTTGTTGTACCATCGTGTGCTACTGATGGGTCACCCTCCTCCCCATCCTCTCCTTACTGATGGGTCACCCTCCTCCCCATCCTCTCCCTACTGATGGGTCACCCTCCTCCCCATCCTCTCCCCACCATCGTGTGCTGCTGATGGGTCGCCCTCCTCCCCATCCTCTCCCTTCTGATGGGTCACCCTCCTCCCCATCCTCTCCCCACCATCGTGTGCTGCTGATGGGTCACCCTCCTCCCCATCCTCTCCCTACTGATGGGTCACCCTCCTCCCCATCCTCTGCCCACCATCGTGTGCTGCTGATGGGTCACCCTCCTCCCCATCCTCTGCCCACCATCGTGTGCTGCTGATGGGTCACCCTCCTCCCCATCCTCTCCCTACTGATGGGTCACCCTCCTCCCCATCCTCTGCCCACCATCGTGTGCTGCTGATGGGTCACCCTCCTCCCCATCCTCTCCCTACTGATGGATCACCCTCCTCCCCATCCTCTCCCTACTGATGGGTCACCCTCCTCCCCATCCTCTCCCTACTGATGGGTCACCCTCCTCCCCATCCTCTCCCTACTGATGGGTCACCCTCCTCCCCATCCTCTCCCTACTGATGGGTCACCCTCCTCCCCATCCTCTCCCTACTGATGGGTCACCCTCCTCCCCATCCTGCACTGTTACATTTGCATGTGCCCTTTTGAATTTTGAGCTACGCATATAGTACATGTATGTCAGAAAACAGTGTGGCCTTACCACAACCTAAAATACATGTGTTTTTGGGATAGTGCACCTGTGTGGATGTGACGGTATGTTCAGTGCATGTGTGGGGAAAGGGATTGGAGGGCAGAAAAGGGTTGGTGGAGGTGTGTGCCTTCTTTCTACATGTACAATGTACTTCAAAATGTCTCCTAATCTCCCACTACACCACACCCCCTCAGGTCGCCATGCTTGTGACGTGAGGTTCAGTCCAGCCCGTGGCACCCTCTTTGCCGCCGCCTACACCGCACCCACCATCCCATCTACCCAACTGGTAAGCTCAGGTGTTATCCCCTCCCCCCCCCCCCCCCCCCCCCCTGTGGAAGTGGACGTAATCAAAAACCTGTTGTTACATACTGTACTTCATGAGTGTGTAAGAGACTTGGGCCACATTGACTCATGAGCCGTGCTTACCCGTTGCTATGACGATGGAGGGAGCCCCTTTGCTCGCTCTCTTACTTAACTGCCACCTCTCTCTGCACAGCCTGGTTCTAGCCCCCTCGCCGGGGGCATTGTCTGCGTGTGGGACACCCTTCATCCATCGCTGCCACACCAGTGAGTTTCAATTACACCAGCAAACACACTAATTGCTTGCGAAGGGTACCAGGGGTGTAGGGAGGAGGTGGGGTGGAGGGGGTGGGGCCCTCCATGGAGGAGATATTCTTTTTATATCTCTCTGCCTCTCTCCTCCCATCCATCCTTCTCACCTTCCATCCCCCTCCACCCCCTCCTCCCTCCCTCCCTCTATCCCTCCATCCTTCCCTTTCCCTTATTCGCACATAATATTCAACAGGGTACTCCTCTGTGAGGCCACACCCACCTGCTGTTGCTTCAGCCCCCAGAAGACGTACCTCGTGTTTGCTGGCAATGTGAGCTTACCACACCCCTGACCACACCCATCCTGTTTATATATTTAGTTGTGATTATCACACACACTTGCACACACATACATGTTCACTCGTGCACACATTCATGTACATATACACACACATACACACACACATACATACACACACATACACACACACACACTTAGCTGGATGGATCGGTCGTCTTATGGGACCTCAGAGAGCCTGAAGCCATGCATAAGTCATCCCAAGTTGGGTACCCTCAGCTGGTCCCTCGTGTGGCTACATTCACCACTGGTAAGGGGGAGGGAAGGGGCCAACCACTGGTAAGGGGGGAGGGGCCAACCACTGGTAAGGGGGGAGGGGCCACCACAGGTGAGGGGGAGGGGCCACCACAGGTAAGGGGGAGGAGCCCACCGGTGAGGGGGAGGAGCCCCACAGGTAAGGGGGAGGGGCCACCACAGGTAAGGGGGAGGAGCCACCACAGGTGAGTGAAAGACCACTGTGTGCATTGGAATGTAGCTCCAATGCGCACATGACATGATTACTTATCCTCTTCATCCCTTGTGTGACCCTCTGGTCATGTGTGCATGTGTACATGTATGTGTATGTGTGTATGTCACCACATACCTTGCATACACATTTACTGCTCAGATACAATTTGACGCATGCATGTCCTTATGTTTCCTGTAGTTGTATGTGTGTGTGTTGATGTTACCCAACTTTGCTTGTATTCTCTCCCACACACACAAACACATACACATACACACGCACACACGCACATATACACACACACACACGCACACACACCACTCACTCCCTTACCACGTATTCCCTCCCCTGCAAAGCTGGTCTTGTTGCTCCTGACAACCACAGCAGTCCCATCTGCACCATCACCCCCCTCACCTCGGGTACTGCCATCGCCACCCCCACCACGGGGGCGGGGGAGGACACCTCTGGACTGTCTTTCCAGCTGGCCACCTTGGACCACAGCGGGAGGCTGAACCTCTGGGTCGTTGTGGAGATATACCATCCTGATCCACACGGATCAGAGTCGGACCTTGGGCTGGTCCCAGGGGGCAGGGTCAAGCTGGTTAAGAACGTCACCATGGAGACGTGCACCCCAAATACCAGGTGAGAGTTATTATTGAGATGTGCCCTCACCCCCCTCCCCCACCCCCACCCCTCACCCCCCTCCCCCACCCCCACCCCTCACCCCCCTCCCCCACCCCCACCCCCTCTCCACCGTGTGCAGTGTGTTGTCTGGGGGGGGGGGGGGGCATAGTGGAGCACCGCCCCCTTGCATTTACATGTACACGTGAACCACTTCTGATTGACTGAGGTCATCAGGATCCCACAATGAATATAGTTGCCTTAAGTGTTTTTAATATTATTAGTTTTGTGGTACGATAATCGTTGTGTTTAGACACATGTATACATGTACGTGTGTGTGTGTGTGTGTGTGTGTGTGTGTGTGTGTGTTGTGTTGTGTTGTGTTGTGTGTGTGCAGGACACTGAGTGCAGCCACTTCTGGGAGAGCCTTCTGTGTGCAGTTCAGTCCTTCAGACCCAAACCACTTGTTTGTTGGAATGGACACAGTAAGTACAAAAGTACATGTACAAATGTATCTAAAAAAAAATGTTTGCGTATGTGTGTAGATGTTGTGTGTACATGTATGTGTATTGTGGTGATCAAAAGTTGTGATGGGGAGGAGGTTATACGAGATGCCGTGGGGGCGGAGTACCTGTGCATCTCTATTTGTGATCCGTTATACACATGCAGTGTTGCCGCAATATATATCGCTATATATATATATCACGATATATATCGCGATATGTAAAAGTCTATGATATCGCGATATACCGCGATATCATAGAGTTCTACATATCGCGATATATATCGCGGCAACACTGTACACATGTACATGTACAATGTTACTGTTTCATACATGTATGAATTAATAACGAGTAGTTTTAATTAAACTGCACATAGTTATTGTTGGTAGTGTTTTCTTGTGGTGATGAAATAACTGGCCGGATGACATGGGGTTGGTGGTAACTCCCAGGCACTGGGGAGGAGGAGTGAACGGGAAGGGTTTGATAACCTCTTCCTGGTTGGGTGAAAGGTATCACCCTATCCACCCCTATCCTCCTCAGGTATCCCCCTATCCTCCTCAGGTACCCCCCAATCCTCCTCAGGTAGCCCCCTATCCTCCTCAGGTATCCCCCTATCCTCCTCAGGTATCCCCCTATCTTCAGGTATCCCCCTATCCTCCTCAGGTACCCCCCAATCCTCTTCAGGTATCCCTCTATCCTCCTCAGGTACCCCCCAATCCTCCTCAGGTATCCCTCTATCCTCCTCAGGTATCCCCCTATCCTCCTCAGGTATCCCCCTATCCTCAGGTATCCCCCCTATCCTCCTCAGGTATCCCCCTATCCTCAGGTATCCCCCCTATCCTCCTCAGGTATCCCCCCTATCCTCCTCAGGTACCACCCTATTATCAGGTATCCCCCTATCCTCCTCAGGTACCCCTATCCTCCTCAGGTACCCCCGTCCTCCTCAAATACATGGAATGTTGTTGGGTGATGGTCATCTGATGCATGCAGTTGTTTATCCATTTCAACTGTAGTTACATAATTATTAATAACTGGGAGACATTGCATATTTTGGGCCCTCAATCCACCTTGTCTTGGCTTCTCACACCTTTAATGAAGCTAAGGAAAGCAAAGTCGATTTTAAAAATCAACACGGTGACGCCCACACATTTGTGATACACACTTGGTCAATTAACCTATGATGTGTTTGCAGAACAATTTTTTGGATGTATGGAAATCTATATGGAGGGGGGGGAGGGGAGGTGATTCCAATTTTTTTTTTTGCTCGCACCTCCTTGGGTAATGAAATCATTTCATAAAAACTTCTAACCTACCTCCCACAAAAATAATATCTAGCACATTAGTTTTTTTATTCTTTTTTTCGACAAATATTAAGCTTGATAACAGACCAGGTGCACATATACAATTCTATCCTGAAGAGGATTGGGGGGTACCTGAGGAGGATAGGAGTAAATATGAAAATGATTCCACTCCCCCTGACTCCTTTTGAATGCGACAAGCCAAATGAATGAATGATAATAACACTCAACATTTCAGGAACAAACAGATACATATTGGAGTCCAGATTTGAGTTTTCTTCTCTCAGCTTGGTCAGCCAACTCTGCTATAAAATGGTGCATACCAGTTTGCCATATTCCCCTGGAACCAAGGTACATGTACATGTAGCACCATCACACCTTTTACTGTTGGAACTAGAGATTCAAGTCGATATGGAGTCCCAGCTGCCTAAGAAGCTCTGTAAATAATAATCATTCGACAGTGATGCAACCTTGACTCTTTGATACTGCGAAGGCCAGGAGTCAGTGACATCACAACCACAGTGGTGACAGAAAGTGTCAATCTCCTAGGCAAAGGCTGATGGGGTCATCTATTCAAAGACTTAGTAATCACTGCAGGCTATGCATTAAAGCCAAACACCCAATCCTTCTCCAAAAGGCTGCTAGCTGAGAAGGCAACACTTCTGGATCGCTTCATTTGTTCCAGTGGTGCAATAAACCTTCCTTGACAGCATATATTGTTGGCATGTCTCATGACTTTTGAGGATGGGAAAATTTTCACACTATCGACATTTTCACTACGCCAATATCAGGAGAGTTGCAATTAAAAATGAAAATGACTTCCTTCACACATTGCCCGTAACCACCTCTCTCACTGGCCCATAACCACACTCCTCACATTGCCCATACCCACACCCTCTCACTTGCCCATAACCACACCCTCTTCCTCTTCAGCATATGTGTATTTATTTTACATGTACATGTTACAAAAGCACTTCTTCCTTTCCTTATCTCGGACAGGGATGTGTACACCACTTCACCAGATATGGAAGGAGGCCCATACCAAGGCTATATGAATCTGGCCAGATAGAAGGTTAGCATATCGCACTTTGGGGTGGGGGGTGGGGGTGGGGATGGGGGCGGGGGGGATGCGTGGGCACACTGCCATAGCTCTGTTTCTCAATGGACAGGTGCGATCTGTGATGTCACTTCAATCAGCTTCTGTCCACAGCGACCAGATCATTTCTTATCAGCTGGTTCTGATGGTTCCCTTAGGCTGCATTGCATTACAAGAGGTCTGTCCCCTTGAAGCTACCTGCTTAATTCCTATTGGTATCATTGAATTTAGTTAATTAACATGAATAACTGTTATCGGTTTTTGTTCTAAACCTCACCCAACTCCACCCTCCCACCCCTCCTTCCCACTCCTCCCCACCCACCCCTCGACTCCCTCCTCCCTCCGCTTCCCTTCTCCCCTCTCAGGGATGTTTTTTTTTTTCTTTTGCATGTATACTTACCATGAATAAGTATTAGCATCAAAAGTAAAAACTTTTGAATAATGCTTTTGATTAATGCTGTAAAGCATTTAGCCATCCTGTGCACATTACAGAACACCCACTGGTTTATTGGCCTCGTTCTACTGGGGGAACCAGTGTGCTGTCTGTCCAGTGGTCTCTATCCAAACCTGGGTTATTTGTCGTGTTGGACGAAAGCTCTGTTATCTATATATGGTAAGCGTATACCGAAATGGGACGTTTGCCTTCATTGTACTGTGTCACTCTGCATGTTGTGGGTTTCTTTCATGACAGGGACCTTCTGCAGGGTGACGCTTCTCCAATGTACTCCCACCAAATCTCATCTAGGTGAGTAGAAAAGGTTTGAGTAAAACCCACCAATAAAGCCATGATGTTAAATTACACATCACCTGAAGGCATGGGGGGCTGGAGGCAAAGTTCCCAAAATAGATTCAGCATTCCGCCTCTGAATGGCAACAGAAAACTTTTGCAGGAGGTATGCCAGAGAGTGTTTGTCACCAGTGGTGTTTGCAATGGGGCGACCCAAGTCTGACAAGAAAGACATGGTGCGAGGGCCGCATACTCCAGTAGTTTCAAACGCAACAAGTGTCAACGAATGGTATGCATGGGAGGTGAGGTAGCTGTATTTCTGAATCTTGGTCTATTCCGCCTGGTTTTCTGCTACACATACTTCAGAAGCTGTGATGGATAGATGGGAAGGGGCAAAAGTGTCTACACAGGTTGCACCAATAGTCGCCAGCGACGCATCATTGCTGACAATATTAACCGTGAAATATTTTGTGTTCATCCAGCTCGGAAAGTAAAACTGAATTTTGTAACTCCAAATATCATCTCCGTTTCAATTCATTCTCACACAACACAGTACATATGGACAACACAATGAATTTTGCAAGAGTCTGAACCAAGTTGCATTCATTGGTTTAGACTCTGCGCAAAATTCATGGTGTTGTCCAACACCTCAATATATGGCCTCTCTCCCAACCATGTCTGCATGTGTTTGTTATTAGATGTCAGCTTTTTTGGGTAGTGGGTCACACAAGAGGGTTATTTGCCTGTCCCTCTTTCTCAAGCATGCGTGTACATGAATATATTCTATGGACCTAGGAGCACACTATATATAACCCATCCAGGGCTCTCAACAAAGCCACACCTCCCAATCCGCAGCCTATGTGCATACATGTTGACCCATACAACCATCTTCGTTATGTGTAATGTCTCTTTCAATTTCAGCGTGGTCTGCTGCCAACTGCCGCACTGCATTGAGGCCACACCCTGTCTATTGCTGGCCTTTGCTGATGGCAATCTGGAAATGCATTACCTGAACAATTCTTGTAGTCCACATGACAGTGACTTCAAACTGTTTGAAGTTTATTTGGACTCCCTTTTCAGCTCCTAATGTTGGCTCATTAGATGTATCAACCATTTCCCCCTGCATGCTTGGTGAGCTGTGTCGTTTCATGCTGCAGTCGGTTGCATTTTATGACTCATTTTGTAGTACTTGCACACGCGCAAATTCATTATCATTCTGAAAATTTGGTGCACGTGCGCGGGCAATGTTTGCATACGAATTACTGAGTGGAGCCGGAGCGTCGGGCCAGCCTTTTTACCTGTGGATATTGGCTAATTAAACCTGTCACGCTTCTACCTGTAGATCTATACTGTTACCTACAAGACGATTTTTGAGCGTCACGTGCGGTGCCATTTTGTTGTATGAAATCACGCTTCTAGTTGCTGCATGTGCCTATCTGGTTCAATCATAGATTATTTACACAGGGATTGGAAACGGATCACGTGCACGCCAATTAACAGCTCCTATATTAGCGGAAGATAGGTTATTGTAGTAGTTATTAATTCTGGAATGGCAAAATGAGTAGCAAGAAACCAACCTTCAAACCCCGTTAATAAAGTAGCCACAGGCCCAGAAAGGACAGCAGTCTTACTCTATTCGTGCCGTGTCCCAAATGATTGACGCGATGTAAAGCCAACTTTTTAAAACCTCATACCAACACTCCCTGGCTTAGTGCATAGCCCAGTTCTATCGCAAAATGAGTGCACTAGAGGTTGAAACCTTAAAACTCCGTTAATACTTAAAAGAAGCTATACGCCCAGAACTGACAGTATTCTATATTTAGTCTCGTACCCAGACCGTCTATGACGTAAGCGATTATCGCTGTAAACACTACGTCCATGCGACGTAGTGATTATACTGTTTACAGCGATAATCGCTTACGTCATAGACGGTCTGGGTACGAGACTATTCTATATTCGCGCCGTCCCTAATGATTGACCCGAGAGTCGATGTAAAGCCAACTCTTTATAACCTCATACCAACAATCCCTGGCATAGCCCATAGCTCAGTTCTATCGCAAAATGAGTGCACAAGAGAAAAATACCTTCATTCCCTGCTAATACTATATAAAAAAGTAGCTATACGCCCAGAACTGCCAGTACGGCCTAGCTGTTTATCTAATTGTCTATTCCTGCCGTGTCCCTAATGATTGACGCGATAGTCGATGTATAGCGAACTTTTTATAACGTCATACCAACACTCCCTGGCTTAGTCCATAGCCCAGTTCTATCGCAAAATGAGTGCACTAGAGGATGAAACCTTCAAACCACGTTTACACTATTTACAAAAGTAGTTATACGCCCAGAACTGCCTGTATGTCTAAAACGCTGTTTCGTGCCACGTTATGTTTTCAAAGCTAGGGGAAAGGGCAAAACCTATCCAGTTCTATTCAGATTGCTACGAAGAGCTTATTTACAAAAAATCAAGGTCAAAAAACGTACAGAACAGTTTTTGCACGCCCAGAAAGGATTCACATAGCTTCATTTCTCAGTTTTTATTAAAAGCCCCCGAAGATTCGCTCACTAGAACTTCAAACACGTTTCTAGACAAACCTTACCTTTCATTAATTGGGTGGAACACATTCGAGACTCTACACGATACGGATTTCACCAAAACCAGCTATAAGACATTTTCCCGCCAAACTCAAAAGGTGCTATCCATTATAATATTGACGGTGCTACCGTAAAGTGTATGGCTCACGTGACCCGTTTCCAATCCCTGTCTAAATAATCTATGGTTCAATACTACCAGTTCCTACCCATAAACACCTACCGATGTTGATTATGTTATTATGTATCAATTGTGCTGCCTCATCTCTTGCATGTTGTTTAGTGTACCTTTGAATTATATGCTTGAATTTACAAGCTAGTACACTACGCAGCATTACATCTACAACGGTATCATAAACCCGAGGGAGGGAATCGGCAGTCCTACACACCATCCTATATACATAGTTTCATCAACATGGCTCTTGCCAGCCGCGGCGGAAATACATAAGATTTGTGGGCGTGGATTATTACATTCGTGAATTTCAAAGGGGGCTTTTGTTGACAGTATTCCGTTTGTCCGCCGACGGGGGGGAAAGGGGGGGGGGCCTCAGACCCAGAAACTCGGTGTATTATTGGCATAAAAATTACCAGTTACCATTTAATTTGGCAGCTAACAATCAATGGGGACAGTTGGCCGTTTGCAACATTACCGACTTCACGAAGCGCGCGCGATAGATCTGGATATCATAATAAACAAGTTAAGTAACTAAAAACATTCTCTACGAGAAATTTGGTGGTATAGAGGATTTGAAGGCAATTGGTGCAATGAAACAAGGTCTTATCAGAAGGGAAAATGTAATAGTCCTATATTTAGCACACAAACAACACATGCCCTAGAAATATGCTAAATATAGGACCATTACATTTCCCTTCTGATAAGACCTTGTTTCCTTGCTTTTTACACCACCAATTGCCTTCAATTCAAATTCTTTTTTTTTTTTAAATTGATGGACGGGGGGGGGAGGGGGGGGGAGGGGGAGGGGCATTGACTACACAATCCTTATTGAGGCGGATGTTTAGCTGCGCAAAGCATGAGTTTGTACTTTTATACCATATATGCAACTCAATGGTTAAATCTTATGGAGAAGATTAATGTATAATGTTATACCTGCATTTAAAGATATGCCACCTTGATATCATTTGGATAAGTAACGTATTTAACCGAGCGCAATGCCTTAAACTTTGGCATCCGCCATCTTGTAATTCGCGCACGCATGCGCAGTTTGAGTCCGCCATGTATTTTGGGGTCTGAATTATTAAAATACGTCATCAACAATTGGTAGTTCTGTTCAAGTACCGTATATAATTCGGAGAGAATCCACCTTATTGTTTAAGATATGCCACCTTGATAGCATTTCAATAACGCGCAGAAACACTAGCACCGCTTGTTTTACGAGCACCTTGAAATACGAACGGTAAAAACTCTTTTTCCTGCACATTCAGGACAACAGACCTTATGATCAAGTGCTGAGCATATTATTACGATAGGAGCTAAGCACCAAGAAGAGCGTACGTGTAGGAAAATATCTTGTCCTTGTTTTCAAAATAAGTTACTTTTTTCTAAATAGCCGAAAACCGAAAATCTATCTATTAATAACATTTCAATTTCAAGGTACAAATATGGCGTCCAGGGATGCGTAACTTTGTAAAAAATTGCTGTACATTTGTGGAAAAGGGTAGTAACGTTATCGATGCACCAAAAGGACAATTAAGTAATGAAGAACGTGTAATCACGATAAAGTAGCTGTTCTGGAATGCCCAGCATGAGTAATCCATGAGTAGCCTAATTATTTCACCCTGAAACGATGGTTAGTATAAGCTATGGCACAAACCTACTGCTCCGTTTCGAAACGAATGCACCAAACGAAAGAAGATATTATTTCATATTTATCCTCCAAATTTGGTGATTTTTAAGCACTACAGTTTTCAACAAACCAATTATGAAGTTTTGTTCTTAGAATATTTGTACCATTTTTACTGCTCATCTAATAACTGTCAAAATGATACGGTCCTCTAAGATGCTCTCAGGCTACAAGCTAGTATGATTTTTTTTCAAATTCCATGAGGGTACCCTATCACCTTAACACCTCACAATTGTTAATCATCCAAGGAATTGACGTTCGACGAAGCTCTATGTTTGAGACTCTTCTAGTATTAACGCTGTTGTACACCAGCCTTCCGGAGCGGTGCGATGCTCAATGCCCAACCACGCTGCCCCCTACTATCGTCAAGTCGGCATGTTCGACTCAAACCGAACTGGACGCGATCAAAAGTCAAATAGCAACCCAGGTGGCCTCTATGATAGATAACTCGCTGAGTGGGTGTATTCTTCCCATAGGATCATCCCAGGTCAAGCCGGCTACTACCTGCCAGCAAGTGCTCCTTGCATATCCTAGCAGCATCTCCGGTTACTTCACCGCTTGGAAGTTAGCACCACATTCCTCAGCACCACATTCCAACGTAATTCGATTATTCTATAATCAAAAGGTGCGCGTGCGCTTGCTGACGCGCGCCGCACTCTAATCTTACCGTTAGGGACTTTCTGTGCGGCAACAAGGTGCCTGTCGGAGGGAGGGCTATAACCTGTGCGCGCGCCGCACGTCGTACCGTTAGGGACTTTTTGTGCCTCAATGCCTGCGTTGCAATGGCACGATAGTAGGTGAACACAAAAAGTAATACGAAATACGAACTACGAAATACGAACATATTCATTCTGGAAATGTGTGTGCAAGGTAGTGCGCAATCGCTTCCTTGCGACTGATATTATAGTGTTTCATGATAAGTGATGTAACAATCTATGAAAGAGTCATGTCATTTGCGTATTATGTATACACTACGTGCCTTACTTCTGGCCATACAATAAGTTTGTTCATGGGTGTCATGGAAACTGAAGCAGTTTTCTTGCAGTCACTTTCCACTTCCATAAGGTAATGAATTATTTCATCAACCTAAAATGATCCCATTGACTTGTGGTTAAAGTTGACACATGCAACTTACCATATCTTGACAGTGCTGCAAAGGCCAATATGAGTCATTTTTCACAAGCGTTTTAACAATAGGAATATTCCCATGATATTCACTAAGTAGCTGTCCATTCTGAAGCTTTCTGATAGTAGGCTATAATTATAAAAGCATGATATATTCTTGTAGTAACATTTTCTATCTTACTTCCATGTCCTTTACTACACTTCTTATGAACTCCCGTGTGAAAGGACATGATTTTTCCCTTCAAAGGGTTGGCAATTATAATATGATAATCACTCTTATTCATCTTACGTGTATGGCAGTCTGCTCAATGTCGGATAAAAACGGATGTAATGATCTCTGCCCCATTTAAGAGCAGTGATGTCATCTGGATCAGGAGTATTAACATAGGTAGGAATGAGAAATTTACTGCAAAATCGTTTGTGCATTCCGCCACCATCAGAGTAATCTGATACATCATGATCTTGTTCTGAAATGAGAAGTTACACGTTTTTTTTCTCATACACTATGACAGTACTACCCTACAATGGCCCATACCATCACTTTGAAACTCTCTTTCTTCATCCATGACAACGCTATCACTACCATCATCATCAGCCTGCAAACGCATGGTTAGAAAATTAAGAATGTTATCCTGGGGCTCTTAGTGCACCTTTGGAGTATCTTTTGTATAATTCCATGCACAACAGGAAGAGCTGCCTTGCAATGGGTATAGCATTCCTTCAGATAGCTCATAGGCCATCTGGTGTCTGAATGTGTTCATCATTTCCTTTCAGCAGCATAATGATATAAGAGTAACCACTAAAGGCATGGACTATTAAACATACCTGCGTATGCAGGCATGGCAAACCTTCAGCCTGTAATCGAGCAGCCTGATAATATAATCAATTCACTGAAAACTGCTGGATAATAAAACATAATTTTTTCTTACGAAACATAAAAAAGTACCGCAATCTACTGAATTTGTTTGAGCTGGTGAACCATTGGTCTAAAAATATATTACATCACATGATGGTAACACTAGAAGTGCATACTTTTGAGTCATTGTATTTCCAATCTGAGATTGACAGCCTTTGCTTCAAGTTATGGTAAACCTCAGTGCAAATGTACAGCCTTAAATTAGAAAAAATATTTCAATGTACTATACAAATTATCACATTATCTAACCATATCCAATTGAAGGCATCATCATTTGAGTCATGCAATGGGTCAAAGCAATCAACAGTTTTCTGGTGAGGGTGGACCACCTGTCAGGTTCATGAAATACATGACAACAAATCTGAATCTATTTTAACCAACCATCAAACACCAGTGTTTGGTCTTGTGTACAGGGAAGAGTAGCACATCATACATCAATATGTTTACTCCCTTGTAGTATTGTATAATTTATGCATGTAACAATGATTGCTTTTCATACATACTTTCGAAAGTGTTGATACTGCTTCAAAACCATTTGCTCTTAAGATTGGAATCAGTAAGGGATCAAAGCACATCACTGTTCTCCCCACCTGGTTGTAACACAATGAAAGTTACTTCAGAACTAGAGCAAAGAAATTTGGATAATTAGATTACACTTGACAAGGATGTTTGCAGAAGTTCCATGTATGCAACAATTACCTAAATGAGCACATTCAAGAATGAAACCTTGCTAACCGTTGCCAGATCTTGAGAACTTACTCGAGAATCAATCCAATCTCCTGATACCAGAGCCAATATATCTGTTTCCAGAAGCTGAAATCTGGAATGTGGCTTTAATGTATTTCCTTGTATCTTTATGTATCAAACAAAACATTGCATGCATATAATTGCACTTAGGGTCACGTGCAAACCTTGGCTTCCAAGTGGTCTGGCAAGCCAACAAACGGCTGTTGGGAAAGCATATCCTTTAAGCAGAGCATTAAGCCTAGATATGTTCTTACAAATTGGGTGCCAACACATATGGGTTGAGTGGAATTAATTTTATCAATAAAGGTCTAAGTGGATTAGAAGCGTTTTGAGTAACAAAATACCCCGTAATATAGTAACTTGCATCTTTCATGCATGATGCATATATAGCAAGGCAAATGTTTTCCTGCAAAAGAATGATATCAATGCTATTCAAAATAAATATTACATACCTCTACTTCCGGCATTGTGTTGTAGTGTGAAGTTTGAATTTCAGTAACTTTAGCTTCATTATACAATATCCACTTGTTCTGATTTCTTACTGCACACGTATCTGTATTAGAACCACAATTTATACCATGAATTAAGCAAATGATTTAGTTACAATGTCCACTTGTAGCACTCTCTCCATGATGGATCTTTAATGTGAAGATAAATAAATCAATACTAGTACTACTGATAATCAAGATTTATCTGCTCACGACTATTGAACTCAGCTCGTAACATATGCTTCCATCGATACTTGGATGAGATAATTGTTGCCATCTGTGTACTTAGATATGAAAATAGTGTTTCTTTTTGAATCATAAAGAAATCACCTTGGAACAATTACTTGGCTTTTAAGCTTGACAGATGTATTCTCATCTGACACCCGATTGCAGTGAATAATTAATACTGGTGGAAGCAGCATGTGACTTTCTATAATGTCTAAAGAATTATTGCACTTTTCACAACACCTGAAAGAAACAGTAATCACTTACAGATGTGCCATGGGAAGGTACTTACGTTTGTACTTCCATGTGTGATAATACAGTTGCTTCCAGATAGACCAACATTGACTCAAACACATTTCTTTTTGATGAATCACCACATGAAACTACAGTACATGATGAAACCTCATGCACAGGCTATTTAAGATGAGAAGTGTGAAGTCAATACTAAACTTTTAAGAACAGCAATTACCAATGAACAGCAATGTGCAACCTTGTTGAACTTTGTTCTAAAAACCTCCTCACACTTGTATGGCATCTGTAAAAAAAAAGTGGTTACCAATGTGTGCTGCTCAAAACAAATTAAAATTTACATTAGTTGACATAAGTAACTTTTCTATTATTGCCATAATTCCTTCACAGCAATCATTTTGAGCTCCATACTGAAGGAATACAGCTTCCCTTGTTAGCAACTTCTATTGGAGTAGAGCTATTATTAACTGTAGCTGTAAAGATACTGAAAAACCCTTACTGCAAAGTCAGTAGATATACAATAACGTTTTTCAGTGTTCTTGAGGTTTTGCATTAGGTCCACAAAGCTTGCTTGAAGTGGAGTCAAACCGGTTGAAGGCAGTGCTATAGTATATAAAAATTACTAGCTGTTCCAACTTGAATGATATGGGTAGTTTACCTTGCAGCATCAGCAGCAATGGAGTGCAACTAAGAGATTGCAAAACCGAATTCAGCCAGCAAAGATTGGAACTACTTTTAAGTCCTGAATTAAGTTTCTTATTAACTTCAATCATATCTCCCAATGCTGTTTTCTCTTTCGTTTGTAACTGGTATGATCGTGGTAATAATGATGGTGACTTTGGAGATGGTTGTGCTGGTGATGATGGGTTTGGAAACAATGTGCTGCTAGAATTTTGAACGGGAAAAGATGTGGGGAGAGGGTCATTGTCTGGTTGCTGATGTGAGTAGTATGGGGAGAACATAGCCAGGTTACAGGGTGATGTAAAAGTAACATGCTTTGGAAAGCTTACCATGGCAACTTCTTTGGCTGGAACAATCCCAGTACGGCAACAACAACCAAAAAAAAATCATAAACTACAATGCTGATATACAGCATTGTCATACCAGTAAACTCATCAATATCAATCAAATGTATTAATTCTTTAGGAGGCTGCTGGAAAAATCCATGGGATCTTTTTGTGTCGATAATTCGTCTTTGCCACTTCTCTTTAAGTGGCCGAGATGGCTTTCTTAGAAGAGATTTCTAATTAGAAAATAATTATAGCACATTACGTAGCTAGCAGAACAACTCACCTTTACTCGTTTTTTAATAGGCTGTGTCATGTCGTCAAAGAATTGCCTTTGTCGTGCAATTATCAAAGGGTAGTGTTCTTTTAAGAATACATCAGGTCGCAATCGCTTTTGCGAATGATCGACCTTTTTCAGAATATAATTCCAGGCTTCAATTGTTCCAGCTGTTCGTGTCAGTTCATTCTGTTGTACCATAATATCCATCAACTAAATTGTGTACGGCTTTACAGCCATAATTATATTACCAGAGATGTTGCATCTAAAGCCTTTTCTGCTTTATGACGTTCCAGATCGCCTGTTAAATTAAAAAAATTGAAATTATGAACACTATATACGACAAGTTAAATTTTACCCAGCATCAGGCATGTCCAAAATGGTGCCATTGGCATCCATTTCTCAATGATCGTTAAGAAAAAATGTGGTTGGTAATACATATTTTTACACTTTTCCTGTGATGTTAGGCTCACTTTTGCCACTTTAAGTTGGAAATATGCCCCAAAAGGTTGCACATGTAATGAGTCATTATCATAATCTGATAAGTCATTTAATATTTCCTCTGTATTGCAGTAATCGTTTTCATGTGGCAAGGTTAATGTTTCTTTATTAAGTAAGTTTATAATCCTGACAATACAATTGTATGCTTTTCTGGTATCTACTGATTCCATTTCTGAGCAATACAATACTTTTAAGAGACATAATCTCTTCACCAACTCATTTAAAGTTGTACAGTTTACGAGGCTAGAAAAGCTGTACATAGAAAAAGAATACAGCCTTTTCTGAAACCTACGGTAGAAGAAAAATATTGCATTTTACTATTGAAAACATCTAAATTAATAAAACTCACCACTTTTTGCAATCCTTTTTAGCAGAATTCATCACGTGACTAGTACAGGCATGAGGAGATATCTTTTTAATATCCTTGTCACTTCCTGCTCCACTACATACACGGAAGGTTCTTTGGAGGTATTCGTGTAATGTTTCCATATTAAATGCCTGCAAAAAGCTCAGCAACAAAACCATACTGCGATCAATGACTATGTGTTTGGGGCTAATGAGATTATTAAATCCAAATATTAAACCCTCTGCTCGTCGAAAGCAATTAATAAAGTAGCAAACAGTTAAAACAGTGTGATCCGTTGATATTAATTCTGCCACTGCAATTGGCGGTTTGCCTCTGATGGGGTGTTTTATCACTAGGCTGTAGTAGTACGTTACAAGTTTATTTCCAGCCTCATTACGAACAGACACTATAGTGCCAGTAGCATCACAAAATATAGGGTTTCTCTTTGCTACTTCGTGATACAACCTCACTGCTGCATCATTGAAGCATATAACTGCAAATGGAGAGGCCTGAATACACTGTATGTACCCACAAACAGCTGGTTTTTGGTTAAATTCTTCTTTGACAAGTTTTGCCTCATCTAATTCAAATATTTGTTTAAGTATTAGCAGAGATGATACAAGGTTTTCGTCTTCTTGTAATGCAAGCCTTGCTTCCGATGATATTTTTCGTAATGCAGAAGGGTTACAGCCTACATTGTCGCGATTTCCTGTTGCAAATTGTCCAGGTGTGAGCTTCATAAGCCTTCCTATATACTCTTTAGATGGAGGTATACGCGTCTGTTGGAAATATGTCTGTGTATCTTTTCTGACACTTAGACTCAATCTACGAGCATGTCGTTCGCTGGCGATATGGCATATGCTCCCCTCAAACTTGACATTTATGGTTACATTAGTGTTTGACAATCCTTCATCTTTAATGTCCAGAAATGCTAGCACATTACACGTAGAAAATGTGCAATAAGCATTAGCTTTAAAGAAGAAATTAGATGATTTAGAAGAAGATTTTTTTTTAATCCAATGTTTTCTAAACGCAAAACTGCAGTATGTATTGATTTCAGCCAATCCTTTAGAAAATAAATGAACCCATGAAGGATTAACTTTCTCATTGCCAAAATGTAAGAGGAATTCATCTTGGCTTATGTCAAATTTTCCAAACTGATCTAGTGATTTCCTCATAACAGCATTGTGGCCTTCATAAATTTCCATTGATTTACCAAGACATATAGCAGTTTGCCTTGATAGGCCTGACTGATATGAAAGATACAAATAATGTTATACACTCTACCGCCATGCAGAGTTACACACCATAAACTCAAACCCCGCCAGTGGCCGCCGCAGGCCGTGGCTAAGCCCCAAGGCACCTACAGCAGCCTACAGCTACCGAGGTGGCGGGGGGTCCCAAGTGCAGCATCATAGATGTGAGGCTCTAGAGCCTTATGGGCTCTAGCCTGATAAGCAGACTATATCAGCATGGAATTTACATGCATCATACTAACAACTTTATTTTATGCGTTCAACACTTTGACTTTGTGTTAGTAATTATTGCCCTAACTGAAAAATATTATGCAGATTAATAACCTGGTGAATTAAAAGATAATCTTAAAATAACATATTCTTAAAATAAAAAGTATTTTTAAAAATACTCATTACATTGCAACTATTTCTTTGTACCATGTTCAGTACTCATACGGAATTGCAGCATAACAGCAACATGCACAACATATAGCATATACCTCATGAATTGATGTAATTTGAGTATCTTCCTTTTGCTGTGCAGCTAGTAATTAAAAATTAATGCTTTTACTATAGTAACATATATTCAAAGCAACATTAATGAAAACGAACCTTCAGTTGTATAGAAGGGAGTGGGTATGCCTTCCATGGTACATGCAGAGCATTTGTATGCAGTGATACATAGAGATTTTTCTAAAGATATCCCGACACAATCGCCATGATACCATTTGCCACAGTAGTCACATGCTATCATGAACCTTTTAAAATGAAGAACATTACACATCAATTTTTGTAATTGACCAGGTACTGTTTAACCTTGACTCATCGAAAGGTTCCTGACAGATGCAGTATAATTTCTCGTCTTCACGAAGCAAGGCTTCGAGGTTTATTGCTTGTTGATGATTCGCGATCGGCGTAACAACTTGCATTCCAATACTCCATTCAAAATTATATAAACATGTAGTATAGAGCATTATTTATATGGCTATTTTTTTAGTATTTATCAGCAAACCTTGGCTCGACCAAGCTTTCATCTCCAACATATAACGGAACAAATTCCTCCTGCACCTCAGCAACATCACCACCACTCACATCATCCATGTCACCATCGTCGTCTACACCTTCTTCTGTGCCTCCAATCACTTCTTTGTCCTGATGCTGTAACTCGCCTTCAGTAAATAATAATACAGAAACTATAGTAGCAAATTTGTGAGACACTTATGTACTGATGCCTTACCAAGAGATGTGCGCAGACCACCTTTGTTGTACTGCCAACATTTATACACAGCAAGAACATAATTATCTGATGGTTTGATACAGTTAGATAAAGCTGCAGCAACTAAGAACCAGTATCCATTCGGGCCACATCGGGAGGAATTGAGAGGAGGGAGGCCTTTCTTTCTGATAACAGCAATGAGTCTCGCAAAGTCTATGTTGTATTTCTTCTTCCCCTGACAGATTCATCTGGTTATACACACCGCGCAGATATGAATTGAAATCAACATACCATAGCAAACAAATCTTTCACAGACTGCATTTATGCTGGTGGTACTTATATATATATATATATATAGCCCAAACAATTCTATATATCTATTAATGGTTCGATGACTTCAGCTTCCGTGATCGAGAGAACAATTGCTTTGAACGCCACTTGAATGGTGTGTTAAAAGGGAGCTTTGTCAAAGGTTAGTAGGTCAAGCCTGCCTCTCCGTCTGCAAAAAGGTTAGTAGGTCAAGCCTGCCTCTCTGTCTGCCCTCTAAATAACCAATGCTCAAACTAGACTGTCCTTTGAATGGCTCCAGGTAATGTATTGTACTAATACAATTCAAGTAATGATTGACATAGCCACGGTCTTCAAGGGGAGGGGCATAACACACAAAAAGTGCATAACAATTTCAGACAGACATAGTGAGATGTCCCTATGCCTCTGTCATACCAGTCCATCGCCCTGTTTTTGTGCATCATGGTTGCGGGTCACCTGTACTATAAAAGGAATGATTGACATAGCCACGGTTCTCAAAGGGGAGGGGCATAGCACACAAAAAGTGCATAGCAGTGTCAGACAGACCTAGTGAGATGTCCCTATGCCTCTGTCATACCAGTCCATCGCCCTGTCTTTGTGCATCATGGTTGCGGGTCACCTGTACTATAAAAGGAATGATTGACATAGCTACGGTTCTCAAAGGGGAGGGGCATAGCAAACAAAAAGTGCATAGCAGTGTCAGACAGACCTGTTGAGATGTCCCTATGCCTCTGTCATACCAGTCCATCACCCTGTTTTTGTGCATCATGGTTGCGGGTCACCTGTACTATAAAAGGAATGATTGACATAGCTACGGTTCTCAAAGGGGAGGGGCATAGCACACAAAAAGTGCATAGCAGTGTCAGACAGACCTAGTGAGATGTTCCTATGCCTCTGTCATACCAGTCCATCGCCCTGTTTTTGTGCATCATGGTTGCGGGTCACCTGTACTATAAAAGGAATGATTGACATAGCCACGGTTCTCAAAGGGGAGGGGCATAGCACACAAAAAGTGCATAGCAGTGTCAGACAGACCTAGTGAGATGTCCCTATGCCTCTGCCACACCGGTCCATCGCCCTGTTTTTGTGCATCATGGTTGCGGGTCACCTGTACTATAAAAGGAATGATTACGGTTCTCAAAGGGGAGGGGCATAGCACACAAAAAGTGCATAGCAGTGTCAGACAGACCTAGTGAGATGTTCCTATGCCTCTGTCATACCAGTCCATCGCCCTGTTTTTGTGCATCATGGTTGCGGGTCACCTGTACTATAAAAGGAATGATTGACATAGCCACGGTTCTCAAAGGGGAGGGGCATAGCACACAAAAAGTGCATAGCAGTGTCAGACAGACCTAGTGAGATGTCCCTATGCCTCTGCCACACCAGTCCATCGCCCTGTTTTTGTGCATCATGGTTGCGGGTCACCTGTACTATAAAAGGAATGATTGACATAGCCACGGTTCTCAAAGGGGAGGGACATAGCACACAAAAAGTGCATAGCAGTGTCAGACAGACCTAGTGAGATGTCCCTATGCCTCTGTCATACCAGTCCATCGCCCTGTCTTTGTGCATCATGGTTGCGGGTCACCTGTACTATAAAAGGAATGATTGACATAGCTACGGTTCTCAAAGGGGAGGGGCATAGCAAACAAAAAGTGCATAGCAGTGTCAGACAGACCTGTTGAGATGTCCCTATGCCTCTGTCATACCAGTCCATCACCCTGTTTTTGTGCATCATGGTTGCGGGTCACCTGTACTATAAAAGGAATGATTGACATAGCTACGGTTCTCAAAGGGGAGGGGCATAGCACACAAAAAGTGCATAGCAGTGTCAGACAGACCTAGTGAGATGTTCCTATGCCTCTGTCATACCAGTCCATCGCCCTGTTTTTGTGCATCATGGTTGCGGGTCACCTGTACTATAAAAGGAATGATTGACATAGCCACGGTTCTCAAAGGGGAGGGGCATAGCACACAAAAAGTGCATAGCAGTGTCAGACAGACCTAGTGAGATGTCCCTATGCCTCTGCCACACCGGTCCATCGCCCTGTTTTTGTGCATCATGGTTGCGGGTCACCTGTACTATAAAAGGAATGATTACGGTTCTCAAAGGGGAGGGGCATAGCACACAAAAAGTGCATAGCAGTGTCAGACAGACCTAGTGAGATGTTCCTATGCCTCTGTCATACCAGTCCATCGCCCTGTTTTTGTGCATCATGGTTGCGGGTCACCTGTACTATAAAAGGAATGATTGACATAGCCACGGTTCTCAAAGGGGAGGGGCATAGCACACAAAAAGTGCATAGCAGTGTCAGACAGACCTAGTGAGATGTCCCTATGCCTCTGCCACACCAGTCCATCGCCCTGTTTTTGTGCATCATGGTTGCGGGTCACCTGTACTATAAAAGGAATGATTGACATAGCCACGGTTCTCAAAGGGGAGGGACATAGCACACAAAAAGTGCATAGCAGTGTCAGACAGACCTAGTGAGATGTCCCTATGCCTCTGTCATACCAGTCCATCGCCCTGTTTTTGTGCATCATGGTTGCGGGTCACCTGTACTATAAAAGGAATGATTGACATAGCTACGGTTCTCAAAGGGGAGGGGCATAGCAAACAAAAAGTGCATAGCAGTGTCAGACAGACCTGGTGAGATGTCCCTATGCCTCTGTCATACCAGTCCATCGCCCTGTTTTTGTGCATCATGGTTGCGGGTCACCTGTACTATAAAAGGAATGATTGACATAGCTACGGTTCTCAAAGGGGAGGGGCATAGCACACAAAAAGTGCATAGCAGTGTCAGACAGACCTAGTGAGATGTCCCTATGCCTCTGTCATACCAGTCCATCGCCCTGTTTTTGTGCATCATGGTTGCGGGTCACCTGTACTATAAAAGGAATGATTGACATAGCTACGGTGGGGCATAGCACACAAAAAGTGCATAGCAGTGTCAGACAGACCTAGTGAGATGTCCCTATGCCTCTGTCATACCAGTCCATCGCCCTGTCTTTGTGCATCATGGTTGCGGGTCACCTGTACTATAAAAGGAATGATTGACATAGCTACGGTTCTCAAAGGGGAGGGGCATAGCAAACAAAAAGTGCATAGCAGTGTCAGACAGACCTGGTGAGATGTCCCTATGCCTCTGTCATACCAGTCCATCGTCCTGTTTTTGTGCATCATGGTTGCGGGTCACCTGTACTATAAAATGAATGATTGACATAGCCACGGTTCACAAAGGTGAGGGGCATAGCACACAAAAAGTGCATAGCAGTGTCAGACAGACCTAGTGAGATGTCCCTATGCCTCTGTCATACCAGTCCATCGCCCTGTCTTTGTGCATCATGGTTGCGGGTCACCTGTACTATAAAAGGAATGATTGACATAGCTACGGTTCTCAAAGGGGAGGGACATAGCACACAAAAAGTGCATAGCAGTGTCAGACAGACCTAGTGAGATGTCCCTATGCCTCTGCCATACCATTCCATCGCCCTGTTTTTGTGCATCATGGTTGCGGGTTCACCTGTACAATAAAAAGTCTCATTTCTGTGCAACTTGGTAGGGTTAGCCAGGCGCCTTGGACACAAAAAGTACCGTGATTCCAGTCCATATGTGGAAGCCCGGCTCATATTACAGGCCGTGTCGTGAACTGGTAAGTAGGCTGTTTTCCTTCCACGCAAGCAGCTAGCTACATGTACCTGAACGTTCTGGCCGCGATTAATGTTGGCCGCATTAATGATTATCGTCAGGCCGCATCTTAATCACATTACAAATTAATTGGAATGTGGTGCTGAGGAATGTGGTGCTAACTTCCAAGCGGTTGTTACTTCTGGGTCCTAAACGCCACCGGAGGGGCGGTTCGCATCTACTGTCGATTTGATACATTCACTAACCTCTCCTACTTCGGTCTCTCCAATACCAGCGGCTTTGCACGTTTAACCAGCGTCAATCTCCTGACAGACACAGTCAAGCAGTGCCCGACGAAACTCGCCAGTATTGCAGTTTCGGGGGGACGCACCCTGTGCCAAAAATCTACAGGTAGCTCCTGTGACTCGGTGACCATTTCCACCTTGGGGCTGAGATGGCAAACAGTGTGCGGCCGAATTGCGGGGTACCAATATGGCACCGCTGAGAACGCCTTCGCCGGCACGACGACTACTATAGATAGCCTGTACGTTGACGGCGTGAGTATCACCTACGGTAGCCCGAGGAACCACCTCTGGTCGTACGGGATTGGCAAGTACGAGTCCAACCAGGCAAACGGCCACAACTGTCCGTGTTCATCAGGCCCGGCCGCCCCCACCTTTGTAGGCGCCAGCCAGTACTGTGAGTCTGGTGTTCCTAGGTCGAACACTTATAATACTGCAACTTACGCTCTTAACGACGTGCTGTGGGATGGAATGACTTGTGGTGACGTAGAGGTTGCATGCTGTCTCCCTACAGTCCAGCCTTGGTTTTGTAAGAAGCTGTCTTCACCTGTGACGGGCGATCTGGAGATGAGATTATGTATGAACGATGTTCTGACTGCGGAAAACGTTGGACTAGAACAATGGGAGTTTTACGTACTATGATATCGATTCACCGACTACCGCGTTCGGACGGGTAGTCGGGTGACAAGCTTATACTGTTCTGGAGTGTTATGTAATATTCTTGTGAAATCGTTATGTGATTTGATTTGATATTGGTTGTGAGGTTACGTGGCATGGAAGCATCTGCGTAGCATTATCACCCATCAGCTCCTAAAGTGGGTACTTAAGTGAACGCGGCACGCCCAGCTAATCAATTCAGTTGATTGGTGTTCAGTTTGTCCATTTCATTTTTTTTTTTTTGCACGAAGCGAGTGTGACAGCAGGGTCAGCAGCCTATGCTGAGAAAACATCAGGCAAATGATGTGAAGTGTGCAGAACTGGGTTGGGTCTCTATTCCAGTAGTGGTAGAGACGTATGGGTGCTGGGGTACAGAGGCTAAATGGGCATTGTCACAGCTGGCCTCTCGATTAGCCATGAGGCTCAATTGCCCGAAGTCAACAGAAACAGCATCCCTCTATGGTCGACTGAGCATAACCCTTGTCCGAGCCAATGTCAGGGCACTGTTGTCCAGAGTCATCACTCTGGATGTTATTAAAGCTGAACAATACATGTAGACTTAGTGGTGTTTTGATGTGCTATAATTTCATGTGAATAATAATAAATACATAATTATTATGGTGTCATTCGGTGTTTTGTCCCATTCTTCGTCATTTTTGTATAGGGCTATATGTAAATAATAATAATAATAATGTCGTACATTAGTGGCTGCATGTCTACCGCTGTGTACACTGCGTTCTTCCAGTTATGCATTTAACGGTGCATGCTCGTTGTCCTACGGGTTAAGGGGGGGGGGGGGGGGGGGAGAGCTAAATTTCGCCCCGTTAAGCGGCCCGGTCCTTTAGAGCCACGCCCCGACTAGCATTTAGGCAGGCCCCGGACCGGTAATAAATGGTTTCTTCACGACTAGATCGGTCCGAACTGGCAGCCTTTTTTTTTTAATGGCGTTCAGACATTAAAATATATTGGGGCCCTTTTTGTCCCCGGGCTCCGGGCTAGGGCTGGCTCTTGGCGGCTCTGGTTGTACAGGTCTTCTGGAGATTGCCAAGCTCTGCATGGTTCTTTTTCTGGTCCCTAGAAAGTGAGCCAAAGCGCGTCAAAGTAAGCGTGTTAAGCTGATTCGATTGCGGCACGCCAACTCCGTCTAAAGTATATATAATACTGTACTACTCAGACGCTATTGCGTAGGGTTCTTTTATTTTAAAAGAACTGTTTGGGCATTGTGATTTATCCCAGTTTCCAGTTGCTCTTCATTGAACATCTACGGCACTCAGGTACAGGGGCGGATACAGGAATTCTGGAACGGAGGCCGACATGTACCTTTGATCACATGCATTGCGACATATCCACGACTACATCATGATACAAGTGTATCAAATATCTATGACTACATCCTGTTCCTGTCATTTCCTGGTTACATGTTGGGATGGACTTCATTAGTTCAATTACTCTTATCTCCCATATAATTGTGACAGATGCGTGCTTATATTGTTGGACTACTACACGAAATGGGTTGAAGCAAGTGGTGCATGCTGCTGGTACGTGTTGCTGCTTCTCTAATGAAGGTATTATCATGCATTACTCATGCACTATTTTTACAGTCACGTGTATATAGTAAGACCTGCTTTAAAGGTATCCATGAGAATGGATTGCCCAAGCTGTTGTCTACATGCATATCAGGGACGAGAAGTCAGGAATCGCTTAGATCATGACTGAAATAATTGCAATTACCGTTTTATAGGCCAATGGTTTTGATGAGCGGTACTACCTGTACTAAAGAAAGATGACAGAAGCTTGTTGAAGGATGTTCAGCACACTTGTGAGTTTATGCTTTGTGCATGTTTGCTTGTTCCTAGGCTAGTTGTTTTAGGAACATCATTCTTGAAGATCTATAAAGAGAAATATTTTGAAAGCTCTGACAAAAATCTAATTATGAAACTCAGCACAATAATAATCACAGTATGTCGTGGGTGCTAGCTAGTATTGAAGAAGGACTTTAGAAGATAGAGGATGTTTAGATTACAAATGGCTTGGTCCTTATGAAATAAAAACAACTCAGTAGAGAATACTTTTCTAATATATCAGTACAGGCCCGCATTCATATAGGAAGCATTTGAAGT
The DNA here is from genome assembly GCA_963681505.1 of Eunapius fragilis. Lineage (NCBI taxonomy): Eukaryota > Metazoa > Porifera > Demospongiae > Spongillida > Spongillidae > Eunapius > Eunapius fragilis. Next base: position 4,917,671 of record OY811975.1, on the reverse strand, counting down.
CTTTTACCATGCCTAACAAAAGACTGTTGATGAAAAGTATGATCATGATGATGAAGGAGCAAACAGATAATGATGAGAGTGAAACTGATGAAAACTGATGATTTTGGCCATGAAGGTGATGACAATCACGAGATTGATGGTGCTCATGAGATTGATGACGTTGGTCATGAGAGTGATGATGTTGATCATGAGACTGATGGTCATGAGAATGATGATCACTCAAGGCTAATGTGATTGATGGTATTGATCATGAAGTGTACAAAAGTGGTCAATGTCTGAACTAAATTGAACTATTCTTTTTTGTTCCTTTCATTACATATCTGTGTACAATTTAATATTTTTGACAAATAAATGTCATCCTTAGCGAGCATCCTATAAATCAAAGAAATACACCAAAATACATAGATTCAAGCCTTTCAATAAATCAGAATAGTTCAGTTTATATCAGACTGTGTTGTCATAAACCTTAGGCTTGAAACTGTACATAGGATGAAGATGACTACACCTATTCAAACAAGCATCGAAAAGCCAACAGTAATTTCCATAAGTAATGTTTTTTTTTTTTTTTAATCATAATATTATACAGTTTTATTCATGCATACAGGTTAAAAGACACACACAACAAGCAAAACAAGTCAAGTTATCAAACGCTCATATTGTTTAGGAACCAGAGATAATATATCTCCGGAGGAACCACATGCATGTTTCTGATATTTTTTGTCCTAAAAGAAAAAATAAAATCCCGGTAATGAAGATTTTATTCGGGTAGGACAAATAGTAATAAAAGTGGGAGATAAAACGTTTCTAATACTGTTAGTCCTAGGCCAAAACATTTCAGAAACATTATATTCTACTGCAGTCAAAACATTTCGTCCCAGGGATTTAAAATGATTTGCGTGACAGCTCTCTCTGTCTGTAAATGCAGCTATTTTGTGCACAGTTTTGTCATAAAGCTTTGTCATAAAGCCACATTAGATCTTCTATCTGCCCTTTGAGCAGATAGGTCCTCAGGCTCTACTGCTAACCTGTGCCAGTGTAAAACTAGCAGGGCTGCACACCATGCCTTTAATATTTTGCACTTGAGAGTTATGATGCACCCTACTCGTCATTAATTTGAAGACAACTGTATGCATGCCCAAATAAAGTGGTTGGGGGCCCCAGACCCCCTAGCTAGTATGTTGTGGAGGGGGGATGGAGGGGCATGCACCCTCCCATACCATTCAACTGCACGCCTTCCCTAACATTTAATCTTGAATTTTATCCGCTCCTGAATGAAGTATGTGCAAGATTTGATTGACAGATAAACGGGATAAAGATTATAATTTGTAAAATCGGTCAATGATGTTTATAGCCATCAAGCTGATCTTTTTAATTTAATGCATCATTATCGTTCTAATTTTAAAAGATCACAGCCCTTAAATAAGGACGGTTGGTAACAACAACTTCATAATCAAGTTATATTATAATTATGATGTATTATTATGAATGTTTTATTCAATAAAACAATGTAAAAAAGCCCCCCCCCCCCCCCCCCCCCGCCAACAAAGCCAGACTCATGTCTGTGTCAGCCCCTCATTCATCTTCATGGTTGTTAGTGGTCCCTTCCATGGGCTTAGGTCTACATAAGAAGTCCAATTAGTTCCAGACTGCAGTAAGGTGGTGGCTAGGTGTGAATGGACTGTGTGCCCCTTTCGCCTGGAGTTTACTCTGTAAAAAAGCCCCCCCCCCCCCCGCCAACAAAGCCAGACTCATGTCTGTGTCAGCCCCTCATTCATCTTCATGGTTGTCAGTGGTCCCTTCCATGGGCTTAGGTCTACATAAGAAGTCCAATTAGTTCCAGACTGCAGTAAGGTGGTGGCTAGGTGTGAATGGACTGTGTGCCCCTTTCGCCTGGAGTTTACTCTTGATCTGATGGGTCACCATGCTGTAACCGCAGGCTGTGGTGGTATGGCGTAGTGTGATGTCTCTTTGTGGACTTGTTGGCGAGCTCATCTGGTGTGAGTATGGAGAAGGGTCATGGTCTTCCAAGAGCAGGTGTGCTCATTGCTGGGTGGGACAGGGGCAAGCCTGCAGCTTTTGATGTCTGAAATATCACCTCTCTGTCCAGTCATACTAAGGGAGTCATGCAGATCATCTGGTGCAGCTTCTACGGCAGTAGAGACCTGCAGCTACTCACCAATGGTCCCAAATGCCAGCCATTGGGGTTCCCTTAGCTGTTGAGACCTTCTACAACTGGGGTAAGGAGACTCACCACACGTTCTCTAGGTTGGCATTCCACCTTGCCATCAGCATGTCCTCTCCCAAACCTTCTTGCAAGACATTTACAGTAGACTGAACATCACCTTGGTCAGGTCCATTGCCAGAGCCATCTTTCCGGCCTTCATGACTTGACGTTATTTGTGTGTTTTATAAGTTGACTTAATAATATATTAAATTAAACCATTAATCACAATAAAGTATCAGTGTATTTCAATTTAACTATATGTTACCATTAAAGTTAAATTTGTAGACAGTCCCATAGGCAACGAGTTCACTGTATTTTTATGTACTGTGGATAATGGTCGATGTCTTGAATTCCACTTGTCTTTAAAGCACTGGAGTCAATATATTAATGTCTAACGCACGGGGGTGTCTGCATGCATGCGCAGTTGTCTACCGCGGTCTACAGAAAACAAATTTATTCACATTCTGTATGCTCGTTGTACAGATCCTTTGGAGCTTCCTCCGGTTCCAAGCCAGAGTGTCATGCTCAAAGCGATTGAGATACGCATTATTATACAGTAACCATTCGTATCTAGTAGATCCAATAGCTTCACTTCGTTGCGCTGACTTGGGACCAGAGAAAAAGAATTAGACAGTGGCCGTTTCGGGCCAAGCTCGCGGTAGGCAACTGAATGTACCCCCGGTACATTAGACATTAACGTACTTTTTACCAGTACGCTAGCAGAATTGATACTATAAAGTGATGCAAAAACTTGTCCATCGGAACAACTTCAATTCTTAGTATGTGTGTGGGTGACACACAATGCACATACATTTACAACAGAGGGCCAAAAAAGGCAGAGGTTGAGAGAATATAATAATGAAGAACAGAGGCAAACACACTACATGCATAAAGCACTGGCCACAACAGACACACATACAATGTAACAATGTAAAAAAAAAAGGGGGTGGGGGGTGGGTTGAGGGGGAATAAAAGGAATACTAAGATGCAGTAAGTCCACTGGTCGTGTGCATCTCATACTCCAAGTAATCATCATCCTGCTTAGGGTTTTTGGCCGACTCCTCTTCCACTTTGATGAGTTTCGTAACCAATTCTTCTAAGCATTGAAGTTCTTTGGGATCCATCAAACCAAACTCCCTGATAAAGTACACCAGGTGTAGGAGCAACGTGTTTAAACCTCTGTGGGCCCCAAGCTTGAGCAACTCAGTGAAGTGATGGTAGTATATGTGTGCCAGAATGGCAAAATATGTCCGAAATATCTTTTTAATTGTCTGAACAATGTCAGGAGGAAAGTCCAAGCCTTTTGGTTTTCACCAAAAATGAGAAATATGATAGATGAAAGCATGCATGAACAGAGTACCATGAATATTCAAGTCATCTAAGGGAAACACATATACACTGACCCTCATAAACTACAACGTACATGTACATCAATATGTGCAGTTTTGATAAATACTTGAATTCTTAGTAATACCCACACATACACATACATATGATACATGCGCGAATCGTGGTTTCACATCTGCTTGCTGCTATCACAATGCTAAAAATGAAAGGTATTAACCCAGTGAAAAGCTTCTTACATTAATGACTTCACACAACTAAGTCACCAACAAGTTGAGAACACATTTGTTAGCCAAGGGTGTGATTAGCCATAAATGGAACTGTTTTTTTCTGAGCTAGTAAATAAATAAATAAATGGGATGGTTGCCATGACATGCATTTTCAGTTCAGTTGGAATATTCTAAGAGATATTTATATTACATGCCTAGCTTAGGTCCTCTACAACTATTTCCTTGGTCTGTCTACCATGGAGTTACAGTTTATAATTATGCATACACATGCAGCCACTTTGATGCTCCTTCCTGGATAATACCACATTAGGACCCTGTTCATGGCAACAATCCCAAATAAATAAAAAATTGGCAGCAGATACAAATCAATACACATTGGCTGTATGTGTGTGAATGGGGAGGGGCCTTTTCACTCAAATGTATAATTATCGCACAATACGTGCTCTGGTCCCGTTAGGATGCCAACAGAAGATGCACACGTGTATTTATTTGAGTGTCATAAGGCCATCATCATACATTTGGCTATAATGTTGCACACAACTTAATGAATCGAATTAGTAAAACATTAGTTTACTAATGTTTCAAAGTTTGCCTAGTGTACATGCATGCTGTCCTACAAATGTTTAGTGGTATCTGTGATATGTTGACACAAATTGATACAAATACAAACGAATAGAGGCAAATTCACATGCAATACTTAATAATGACTACTTACACATTAAGTCCAAAGATGGATAACACATTAACATACCAAACTTTGTGGGAAACTGTTCTTCATCTTGCAGAATCTTTTGGATTTGTTCCAGAGCTGTATTTATGTATTGTTTCGCAGGAGTCTTGTGTTTCTTGTTTCCTTTCCTATCCTCCAACCACTCAAATATTCTAACATAATAACACAAGGGTGGTGACCAGGGAGGGAAGAGGGACAGAGAGAGGAAAGAGAGAGAGAGAGAGAGAGAGAGAGAGAGAGAGAGAGAGAGAGAGAGAGAGAGAGAGAGAGAGAGAGAGAGAGAGAGAGAGAGAGAGAGAGAGAGAGAGAGACAGAGAGAGAAGAGATAGAGGGGGGGGAGCATGGGAGATGGAGAGGGAGGAGTACAGTGGGAGGAAATGGAGCAATGGATGAAAGAAAAAAAAGGTGGATTGTGAAAACATACCCATAATAACAGTACCAACAGAGACACTTACTCCTTTCCTGCACTCATTGAGGGACACCCTTGTGTTGTACATAGTCCTGCAATAACTCCAACCTGTGTATTAATCTGATGGAAGAAAGCCAGACCTATACAGAGGGAGGGAGGGAGGGAGAGAGAGAGAGAGAGAGAGAGAGAGAGAGAGAGAGAGAGAGAGAGAGAGAGAGAGAGAGAGAGAGAGAGAGAGAGAGAGAGACAGTGAAGGAATCAAATGACTTCACTTGCAGCCAGACGTTTCCATTACCACACATCATCAACATCACATAACGATAATTGGCTCAAAAATAAGACAACTAAACAACCTTTCACCATGCGTTGAGTTGCAACAGCATCAAAATTTTCTCCATGTTGAGCAGCGAGATCAAAGCAACAGTAGCTGCCTCAACATGCAGCAGCCTTCACTGGTCAACTAGATCCTTTCTTACATGTAAGAGAAATGTCTAATGTACTTTGTAAAGACCCGCAATACAATAACAATCAAATCATCAACAATCAAATCATCAACAATTAGAGAAAACAGATGGTATAACATAAGCCACTACATCATCCAAATTGGAATGGCAGCCAATACCTGTGGTGGCTGAAATGTGATGACTTGTATACCATGCATTACTGTAGGGCCCCCCCAGCCAAACTGGATGTAATTGCAGCGCGTTTTAAATCCTACATCTAAACACCAACACACAACTTGAGACCCTCATCATGAATTCCACAAGTGTGATCAAATTCATTCAAACACTCCACTGTCTTACACTTCAAAACAATTTGCCATTACACAAGTGACACTACACTACCAGTGGTATGAAGAGCTAGGGGAAGAGACTGTGCCATGAGATAGAGTAGAAGAGTGGTGCAACACACGCACACACACATACACACACACAGCAGGGACGTGTATGATACCACAGGTATGCTGGAATGAATAAGTGCACATGCAGTGCATACAAACGCTGATTTGATTTCTCGCTTGTTTCACAGCCGCATTTATACGCATGTACAATGTAAAAATGCCACACATGAACACTACTCAGTACACGCAGGAATGCATAATGATCCGATTGTCCTTACACACACCAGCTTATCAAAGTAGTGTGCCATAGGGAAAAATCACCAAGGGCAGGGGGCAGACCTCCTCCCCATACCACCCGCCCCCCCCCCCCTTCCCACAGGGGGCTTACAGTTAGTTGCCAACCATTCATTCACATCGCTTTGAGGGGGGAGCCTGGCAAAGTGTTGAAGCTTCCCAGCCACTGCGTCATTGACTACAAGGGCTTCAGGGTCCAGGAAAGCCAGCCTTTTGTCCACTGCACTGCCATGCGATGCTTTAGGTTTGCTAGAGGGAGGAGGGAGAGGAAGAGGTGGTGAAGAGGTGACGTGGGAGATATGTGCATAATGCACCAACTGGCCATACGAGACATGAGATGCACAGAATTTGTGCCATTGTAAGCGCTATGAGACTGAGAAAGACACAGCAGGCCTGGCCACCCATGCCCTCCCCACAGAGCAGGCCTGGCCACCCATGCCCTCCCCACACAGCTGGCCTGGCCACTAATGCCTTCCCCACACAGCAGGCCTGGCCACCCATGCCTTCCCCACACAGCAGGCCTGGCCACCCATGCCCTCCCCACACAGCAGGCATGGCCACACATGCCTTCCCCACACTGCAGGCCTGGCCACCCATGCCCTCCCCACACAGCAGGCATGGCCACCCATGCCCTCCCCACACAGCAGGCCTGGCCACCCATGCCTTCCCCACACAGCAGACCTGGCCACCCATGCCCTCCCCACACAGCAGGCATGGCCACACATGCCCTCCCCACACAGCAGGCCTGGCCACCCATGCTCTCCCCACACAGCAGGCATGGCCACACATGCCCTCCCCACAGAGCAGGCATGGCCACCCATGCCCTCCCCACACAGCAGGCATGGCCACCCATGCCCTCCCCACACAGCAGGCATGGCCACCCATGCCTTCCCCACACAGCAGGCATGGCCACCCATGCCCTCCCCACACAGCAGGCATGGCCACACATGCCTTCCCCACACAGCAGGCCTGGCCACCCATGCCCTCCCCACACAGCAGGCATGGCCACACATGCCTTCCCCACACAGCAGGCCTGGCCACCCATGCCCTCCCCACACAGCAGGCATGGCCACCCATGCCCTCCCCACACAGCAGGCCTGGCCACCCATGCCTTCCCCACACAGCAGGCCTGGCCACCCATGCCCTCCCCACACAGCAGGCATGGCCACACATGCCCTCCCCACACAGCAGGCATGGCCACCCATGCCCTCCCCACACAGCAGGCATGGCCACCCATGCCCTCCCCACACAGCAGGCATGGCCACCCATGCCTTCCCCACACAGCAGGCATGGCCACCCATGCCCTCCCCACGCAGCAGGCATGGCCACCCATGCCCTCCCCACACAGCAGGCATGGCCACCCATGCCCTCCCCACGGAGCAGACCTGGCCACCCATGCCCTCCCCACACAGCAGGCATGGCCACCCATGCCCTCCCCACGCAGCAGGCATGGCCACCCATGCCCTCCCCACACAGCAGGCATGGCCACCCATGCCCTCCCCACACGGGGAAAAAAAGAAAAGTGGAATCCAAGTTTTAAAATTTTTCCCTTTGATTCACATGCATGTCACATAGCAAATAGCAAATAACCACAGACTATGTATACCCAATGCATCTGTAGTGACAACTACAGACCATGTCTACTTGTAGTGGTGACAACCACAAAATGTAATGCACCTAAAAAACCCTATCATAGCAAGAGAGATTAGGTGCCCTGTATGGCTGTTAAAATTACTAGGCCATACCAACACAAGGGATTCCAAAAAGTGTAGGACAGGGGGAGGTTAAACATAATTAAATTAAAGCGCACCACTACGAGGGTCTGGTGGCCGGTATGGCTTCAGTTGAAGCTAGACAACTAATTGCCCGAAACCTTCATCCCAGAAAGTTAACAAAGTGCCTCCTCCTTGCTTCAGACTAACCTTTAACACCGCAAGTCGTAGTGGAATCAGGGCCGGCGCCGCGGTGTAAAGAGTGGTCCAGTTGTACAGTTAGTGACCCAAACCAGCCCAGCTAGGGTGTATGGGGGAGCGCCTGTCTCAAATTGCTGTGGTACCTTTCGCTTCCTTGGTAGCAATGGCTCATCAATATCAAACTGCACTCTCATTTTTTCAATCTTCTGCCAAAACCGCTCAAAGTCATTTTCATTTCGCAAACCTTCAAGGGTTTTTACAGTTAACATCGCTATATCATGCCCTTCAATGCTGGATAGGTTGGCTGCTGTAGTGTCTTACTAAGCTTGTCAGTATGCCACAAAATCATCTCAGACAAGACAATGCAGAAAAGAAAGTTGGACTGCATTTGACTCCGCACCCCCAGAATCCTTAATTGCCTTCATCTCTGTTTCATGCACCCCAGTCTCCCACAGCAGCAGAATGTGGTCGTAGTTGGCAAGAATGCTATATATTGATTCAGCACGAACAGTCCACCTTAACTTGTTGGGCATAGGGTTCTAACACCTGGAGCATCACTACCCATCTCTTCTTTAAGTTGAGATAACATGGTCTCTCGTTTTGGTGAAAACTTAATCAGCTTCACTATTTCGTAACAGGTGTCCAGACAGTCCTTCATTTTAGGTACCTTTGTTATTGTATCGTTAACAGCTAGGTTGAGTGCATGGCCATAGCAATGTGTGAACTCAGCTCGAGGCTCCAATTCCTGGATATTTACAGCTACACCAGCTGTTGCTCCAGCCATGGTGCTACATCCATCATAGTACTGACCACGAAGCTTTGTGAAAGGTATCTGGAACCGCAAAAAGGCATCTTTTTATGGCATCCACAATGCTCTGAGCATCTATCACTAACAGGTAGCAAACTCTTCTGAAACAGTGAAGTCATCCCTAACCATCTCAGAACTAAGGTCAGCTGCTCCTTGTTAGATTGATCCCTGGTTTCATCTACCATCACAGCAAGGAAAGGAGAGGTGTGTGTGTCATCAAGAATTCTTCTCAGCACTTGATGAGCATAAGCTCTATAGCATCTCATTTTGATTATCATGATGCATATGTTTGCAAGCCTAGCCTTTTTGATAATCCACTGTAGCATTTTTGGATTGCCTTCAGCTCTCACATGAAGAAGCTGAGTGAGGTTAGAGGACATATCGCTGCCATCACCACGAAGGGCCAGCCCTTGCCTGGCAAGGAAGCAAACACTTGACAGAATAATCTGCAACATGTCCCTTACCTCCTCCTTCTCTGCTTTGTGAGCAATACTAAGCTGCGCGCCAACATCCTTTGTTTGTTTCGGAAGTGTAATGACGGCTTCAACTGCTTCAATGTGAGACTTGGACTGGAGATGCTTACTGAAAGCAACAGTGGCATCTTTCCAGTTACAAAATCCTGAAGTTACCTGAGACACAAAAACATTTGTCACTCACTAAGCATGACCATATTGCTTGCTCGCGTATAAACTTATAAATGCAGTTGCAGGGTTTTTACTTGACTTAATTCTGCCCAGCTTAAAGGCAGTGACACAAGTGTGGCAGAACATCACATCTTGTCCTTCATCGTAATGGAGAAAAGGCCAAGTATCGAACCACTGGCTCTTTGCTGAGCAAAAAACAGGTTTTGTCTTTCCAAAGCTTCGCTTCGGAAAAGCAAAGGATTTAGGATGGTGGGGCTCATCAGGTAAGCTGGGAATCGAATCTCGCACATTGACAACAGTAGCTATTTTTTACTGAATGCTGTTAACTTTATTATACATGTATAGCTAATAACATGCTGATATAGATGTAACAGATGAGACTTTGGTCGCCACATCTGACCATGTGTAAAGTAATAGCATGTTCATGTACTAATTAACGCATAACGGATTGCGCGCGCACGCGAAGTGACGTAGTGCAAGAATATACAATGATGTAATTAAAAAAAGCCCTCAGTTATAAAAAGTGGTCCGGTTAAAACCGTGCAACCGGACCTGCGGCGCCGGCCCTGGGAATTAAACAACATTGTCTAATGCGGCTGCTATGAATGTCGACAAGCGATCATCAGGCGCAGCATATTTGTCAAACGATCGCACCGAATAACCACGACAGTCAGTATTCATATTCCAAACCGCCTAACCCCGGTGACCGGCGAAACAATAAGCGAATCCAGTTATTTTTTTTTCCTTCTAACCTTGGGCATCTCCACCTGATCCGATTCTTACGTCAGTTAACAAACGCGCGACGCATGCGTAACAAAATTGAATATCACTGCCGATCTTAAAAGCCCCGCCCCTTAAGAGGCGTGTACAGTGTGGCCCGGCTTAAAATAAAATACTTGCATGTATTCGACCGTTTTTAAACCAGCATTGTCTACAACCGCCCCCCCCCCCCCCCCCCCCCCCCCCCCCAAATATGAACAATATGGGCTATCAATACAAAGTAACCAACGTACATGTATAACCATACCTAAGTCTGAAAGCCCCCCCCCCTTTGTGGCGCCCTTTTCATAGTTTGGCCTCGGGTTTTCTTACCCAAGCAAGGCGACATAGGCTATAAACCAGCATACAACGATCTGGATATGTAATGACACAATGGATAACTATCCCTAGTGTAAGTGCATACAGACACACACACACACACACACACACACACACACACACACACACACACACACACACACACATGTACTGCTCCATCAGGCTGAAACTGCACACTACATGTACATGTAGACATATTTGACCCAAAACAAAACAGAAACATGGGACCCATTCAGACATGTCATCAACAGTTAATGGTCCGAGGTCAGAGGTCAAATGCTATGCACCAAAATGAAATGACTGCCCTCCAAAAATTTATATGCAAGGGCCAACACACAACAATAAAGGTGTCACTACAGCTGTCCCCCTCCCCCCCACATGGTACCTAGTCCCCCCCCCCCCCCCCCATTGCCCTTTCACCACTACTCCTCTCCATCCCAAGTGTCCCAACCCTCTGTCGTGCTCACCACCAGATTCCCCCTCTGTCGTGCTCACCACCAGATTCCCCCTCTGTCGTGCTCACCACCAGATTCCCCAGCCAAAAGTATGTAACCACTAGACCACACTAAAGGGGGCAGCATCCACAACAGGAAATTTCATCATACGAGAAGGTTACCAAGTCCTGCTTCTATAAATAGCCACCAGTGGCTACATGTACGTAAGTCTAAGCCGCATACAGGTTTACACATGTACATGTATCTGGTACTTAAAATTAAAAGTGAAGGCATGTGTGTGTGTGTGTGTGTGTGTGTGTGTGTGTGTGTGTGTGTGTACATGTACTGTTCTTCACGCATCGATTTGTAATCCACTGAAAAATCAATTTATATAAAAATAAAATAATAATAATTCAAATATCTGGAACTCATCACATTCACACATTTGCAAGGATATTCACTTATTCTTCACACATTCCCCGTAACCACACCCCTCTCACTGGCCCATAACCACACCCTCTCACTGGCCCATAACCACACCCTCTCACATTGCCCATAACCACACCCCTGTGTATATTTATTTTACATGTACGTGTACTTACAAAAGCACTTCCCCCTTTCCTTATCTTGGACAGGGATGTGTACACCACTTCACCAGATATGGAAGGAGGCCCGTACCAAAGATACATGAATCTGGTCAGATAGAAGGTTAGCATATCGCACTTTGGGGTGGGGGGTGGGGGGGGTGGGGATGGGGGCGGGGAGGATGCATGGGCACACTGCCATGGCTCTCTTTCTCAATGGACAGGTGCGATCTGTGATGTCACACTTCAATCAGCTTCTGTCCACAGTGACCAGATCATTTCTTATCAGCTGGTTCTGATGGCTCTCTCAGGCTGCATTGCATTACAAGAGTCTGTTCCCTTGAAGCTGCCTGCTTAGTTTCTATTGGTATCATATAATTAACTTGAATAACTGTTATTGTTCTGCCAATTTTTGTCCTACATGTAAGTCTCACTCAAATTACTCTCCATCCCTTCTTCCCACCTCACCCCTCCTTCCCACTCCTCCCCACCTCACCCCTCCTCTCCTACCCCCTCCACTTTCCTCCCCCTTCTTCCCTCTCAGGGCTGTCACATATTGCATGGCTTTTACAGTTGTAATGAACTCTCCCTGCAAAGCAATATCAATGCAAATTCCATTTTTAATGGTAGCTTTTTTTTTTAATATTTATACTGAATAAGTAGTAGCATCAGAGGTAAAACATGAGCTGAAACGTTTGAATAATGCTTTTGAATAATACTGTAAAGCATTTAACCATCCTGTGTACATTACAGAACACCCACTGATTTATTGGCCTCGTTCTACTGGGGGAACCAGTGTGCAGTCTGTCCAGTGGTCTCCATCCAAACCTGGGTTATTTGCGTGTTGGACGAAAGCTCTGTTATCTATATATGGTAAGCGTATACCTGAATGGACGTGTGGTACCATGTCACTCTGCATGGTTGTGGGTCTCTTTCATGACAGGGACCTTCTGCAGTGTGATGCTTCTCCAATGTGCTGCCACCAAATCTCATCTAGGTGAGCAGAAAGGTTTGAGGTGCGGTTTTCAATTAATTCTCACACAACACAAGCCAATTATGTATGGGCAACGCAATGAATTTTGTACTATTCATTGGTTAACACAATTCATGGTGTTGTCCAACGCCTCAATATATGGCCTCACTCCCAGCCGTGACTGCACATGTTATTTGTGTGTTATTAGGTGTCAGCTCTCTTTTGGTAGTGGGTTACACGAGAGGGTTATTTGCCTGTCCCTCATCTCAAGGAGTATGTGTGTGCATGAATATGTACTATGGACCCAGGAGTACACTTTATATAAACCACCCAGGGCACCCACCCCTCTCGACAAAGCCACACCTCCCAATCCACAGTCTATGTGCGTGCATGTTGGCACAGCAATTCTTCGTTATGTGTCATTCTGCTACTCTCTTTCAATTTCAGCGTGGTCTGCTGCCAACTGCCGCACTGCATTGAGGACACACCCAGTCTATTGCTGGCCTTTGCTGATGGCAATCTGGAGATGCATTACCTGAACAATTCTTATAGTCCACGTGACATGACTTCAAGCTGTTTGAAGTCTATTTGGACTCCCTTTTCAGCTCCTAATGTTGGCTCATTAGATGTATCAACATTTTTCCCTGCATGCTTGGTGAGCTGTGTCGTTTCATGCTGCAGACGGCTGCGCCGTTTGTATGTTTGCCATCTCAGCAACGTCAAAAATATTTCGTTTTGGTAGATCTAATGAGATGTGACATATATTTTTAAAATTGGGTATGTCTTTCATCGCGTGATCTGTAGTAGCATTATCATTAGTTGACGTCCGCCGTAGCTCGGGTATCCGGTTCTTTTAAACGTAAAGCATGTCAAAGGATGCAGATAGCTTACCTCCAGATGCAAAGGCTCGATATCGAAAGCGCGGGTGGGCTAGATCGTTCTCATCTGACTTCGTTGGGAGAAAAATCGGACGTTGTACCACCAGTTAGTGCATGCGATTTGGTATCGTATTGAGTACCTGCAGACCAGTGTTATAACTAGCAAGCAGTTCAAAGCATATATAAATCTCTGGAAGCATATAATTGTTTGTGGATGGGTGAAAGACGTACAAACGCACATCGTCTCAGGAAAGTATGTGACGTATAATCACATTGTCTATACTGGTCAGCCATTCTAATTCAGACATGCACCCCTTAAAGTTCCGGATTTTGTTCCGCTGATTACGTTGCGCGCCGCCGTTTTTCCGAACGCCGCCGTTTTCACCATATATGGTACAACCTATGCCATATATGGGAAAATTAATTGTGAATATGATTTGTGCCCCCCCCCCCTGGATCCGCTACTGAGTTGTAGCCAGCTCAGGACGCCGTTCCTTCGCCATTGTGACAATTCAAACTCGTATTCTCCATAATTGATTACAACGCAGAAGACTAGAACACATGAAATTGCTCTATTGCTAGTGTCTTGCCCAAACTCTAAAATAGGAACATCACCGCTACGCTCCGTGTAGTCCACCCACCGCTGTGATGTATTTTAATGTCTGAGCACGTATTTCGTGGCATACATATGAATGCATGGTTCAAGTATCATCAAAAAATGCGTGGCATCATTTATGGATGCTTCCTATAGGTAAAAACTTTCTCGAACAACTGCTTTGTTTGGGGGGGGGGGGGGGGGGGGGGGGGGGGAGGGGTGGGGCATGGGTTTTAGAGATAGGTTCGAACTAACTGCGACGCGACTAACCATTATTGAGGCGGGTGTTTAGCTGAGTACAAATACATAACCCTTTGTAGCAGAATGTGTACCATATATGCATCTCAAAGGTTAAATCTTATGGAGAAAATTCATGTATAATGCATTTATATTAATTAACACCCAACATTCAATTGTTAATCATCCAAGAATCGACCGACGTTCGACGAAGCTCTATGTTTGAGACTCTTCTAGTATTAACGCTGTTGTACACCAGCCTTCCGGAGCGGTGCGATGCTCAATGCCCAGCCACGCTGCCCCCTACTATCGTCAAGTCGGCATGTTCGACTCAAACCGAACTGGACGCGATCAAAAGTCAAATAGCAACCCAGGTGGCTTCTATGATAGATAACTCGCTGAGTGGGTGTATTCTTCCCATAGGATCATCCCAGATCAAGCCGGCTACTATCTGCCAGCAAGTACTCCTTGCATATCCTAGCAGCACCTCCGGTTACTTCTGGGTGCTAAACGCTACCGGAGGGGCGGTTCGCATCTACTGTCGGTTTGATTCGTTCACCAACCTCTCCTACTTCGGCCTCTCCAATACCAGCGGCTATGCGCGTTTAACCAGCGTCAATGTCACTGCAGACACAGTCAAGCAGTGCCCGACGAAGCTCACCAGTATTACAGTTTCGGGACACAACCTGTGCCAAAAATCAACAGGTAGCTCCTGTGACTCGGTGACCATTTCAACCTTGGGGCTGAGATGGCAGACAGTGTGCGGCCGAATTACGGGGTACCAATATGGCACCAGTGAGAACGCCTTCGCTGGCACCACGACTACTGTTGATAGCTTGTATGTTGACGGCGTGAGTATCACCTACGGTAGCCCGAGGAACCACCTCTGGTCGTACGGGATAGGCAAGTACGAGTCCAACCAAGCAAACGGCCACAACTGCCCGTGTTCGTCAGGTCCGGCGCCCCCCACCTTTGTAGGCGCCAGCCAGTACTGTGAGTCTGGTGTTCCTAAGTCGAACACTTATAATACTGCAACTTACGCTATTAATGACCCGCTGTGGGATGGAATGAATTGTGGTGACGTAGAGGTTGCATGCTGTCTCCCTACAGTCCAGCCTTGGTTCTGTAAGAAGCTGTCTTCACCTGTGACGGGCGATCTGGAGATGAGATTATGTATGAACGATGTTCTGACTGCGGAAAACGTTGGGTTAGAACAATGGGAGTTTTACGTACTATGATATCGATTCACCGACTACCGCGTTCGGACGGTTAGTCGGGTGACAAAGCCTATACTGTTTTGGAGTGTTATGTAATATTCTTGTGAAATCGTTATGTGATTTGATTTGATATTATATGAATATTGGTTGTGAGGTTACGTGGCATGGAAGCATCTGCCTACCATTATCACACATCAGCTCCTAAGTGGGCAACAATGTACTTAAGTGAACGCGGCACGCCCAGCTAATCAATTCAGTTGATGATCGGTGTTCAGTTTGTCCATTTCATTTTTTTTTTTTTTGCATGTAATAAATATTATTATGGTGTCATTCGGTGTTTTGTTCCATTCTTCGTCATTTTTGTATAGGGCTATATGTAAATAATAATGATATAATGTCTCACATATCCAGTGGGTACATTAGTGGCTGTCTACCGTGGTGTACACTGCGTTCTGGGAGCTAAATTTCGCCCATTAAGCGGCCCGGTCCTTTAGAGCCACGCCCCGACTAGCATGGCCCTGGACCCGGCGGTAATATATAGTTTCTTCACGACTAGATCGGTCCGAACTGGCAGCCTTTTTTTTTTAATGGCGTTCAGGCATAAAATATATATTGGCGGCCCTTTTTGCCCCCGGGCTCCAGGCTAGGACTGGCCCTTGGCGGTGTCACAGGATTATGCGTCCCCCCGGATTATGCGTCCGGCCGGACTCGTGGTCCTAGGATACGGAGTCCCCCCTTAGGATAGGCAGTCCCCCCCCATTGCCCCTCATCGAACCGAGGTAGTTAAGCCTAATAATTACTGTTATCTGCTTGTACACGTCCTTCTCACTCTTTCAATGTTGGTAGAAAATAGGTACTTTATTGGATAGGTCTACATGTATAGCTATTAGCTATAGCTGAGGCACGTTGTTTACATTACGTTGTTCCTGATTGGAGAATGACGCAGTGCTAGATCCACGTGCTGTTACGAGGCATCGCCATGGCTGAATCGAAAAGAGCGCACAAGAGAAGCTGTTTTACAAAGACGTGTTGAGGTATTTGACGGAGAGAGAGGTCATACAGAGAGGAAGCTGAAAAGCAATGGAAGAGGACGATCCGCAGGAAAGCGCAAGATTTCACAGCAGTCAACGATGGTCAGTTGTATATTAAGGGAAAGAATGGCCAGGAAGCTAGACGTTGGGTTTTCGATGAGGAAGATAAAAAAAGAGTGATGGAGGCTTGCCACGATGACAAACTAGGTAATCGGCCATCCCGCACACGCATATAGCCACCTACATGCATGTAAACCACGCATATTCTAATTTTCGTTTATCTAGGCGGAGGACATTTTGGTAGGGACAAAACGTTACAGAAGATCTGTTCGCGGTTCTACTGGCAGAACATGACGAACGACGTAAAAGAACATGTAAGAACATGTGACACCTGCCAACGAACAAACAAGAGATTAAATAAGGCTTCGGCTGAGCTACATCCAATTCCGGTGAGAGCTCAAGTATGGTACCAAGTTGGTATCGATATTGTTGGACCATTGACACTGAAACGCAACAAAAACAGGTAAGGAAAATTAAATATACGCTTGATGTTTTTTTATTTATTTTTTTAAAGGTGCATGGTTTTGGTTTCAAACAGGTATCTAATAACATGTACCGACTATTTTTCTAAATGGCCAGAAGCTCAAGCACTTCCGTCAAAATGTGCCGAGGGTGTGGCAAAGTTTGTTCTATCCCTGATCACTATAGGTTTGGCTGTTTCAAAGTATGCATTTCGGACCAAGGT
Organism: Eunapius fragilis; assembly: GCA_963681505.1. Lineage (NCBI taxonomy): Eukaryota > Metazoa > Porifera > Demospongiae > Spongillida > Spongillidae > Eunapius > Eunapius fragilis. The sequence goes on along the minus strand of OY811975.1, from coordinate 4,900,442 downwards.
CGAGAGTTCGTCAATTCTCTTAATGAGAAATTGTTCTCGCTGACAGGAATTGAGCATCGCATAGCTAGTGCGTATCACCCGCAAACAAACGGATTAGATGAAGGGTTGAATCAAACAGTGACGAAGTCTCTTGTAAAGTACATAAACACAGATCAAAGTGACTGGGATGAAAAGTTGGAATGTGTGCTTTTTTCGTATCGCACCAGCGTTCATGCTACGACGAAATACACACCCTTTTATCTGATGTATGGGCGAGAAGCAGTTCTACCTCCCCAACTACAGACTGAGTGCAAAGATGGAAACGATGTGCTTTTTTTCTATGACTGGCATAGAAAGTAAAGCTCAAGAATATGCAACAAATCTGGAAGAGGTGAGAACTGAAGTATTTACAGAAGTGACATCCAACATTCAGAATGCTCAAGCTAAACAGAAGCTGTATTATGACCGTAAGCATGCAAGAACAGGATTTCAGCTGGGAGACCGTGTCCTTTTAAGAAACATGAGAAATCTTAGTCGCAAAGGAGGTATACATGTAAATTGAAGAAGGAATGGTCAGGCACATATGTTATAGATGAATTATGTGGTAAGGGGTTATATCGACTAAAGAATGAGAGTGGGGAGATACTAAAAAAGAAGTACAACTCAGCCCAGCTGAAAATATACCAACAAAGGCAAGAGTATCCAGCTGCTGGTAGTGATGAGAATGCATGCATGGAGGGACAGGGTGAAACTGATTTCCAAACTGAAAGAGGAAAGGAGTCATCTGCTCATGAAATACTTAATGATCAGTTGTATTCACCAAGCTTGCTTCGGTTATGGAGAACAGGAGCTGATGAGCTTGCATATGAAGCAGCAGAAGATGAAGAATTTGATGTACGTTATACATGCACACATGAATATGTATATATAATTACTGATTACTAGTACTGTTTGTACCATTATTTTAGCCAACTGCATACAATCTGGAAATCGATGAGTATGCTCTAAGTAAAGACCTTATTGTTGAATTGTGGATTAATCATCGGGCGTATAGAGGAGAAGTTCCATTGAGGGTGATTTGTGGGGAGAGTTTTGTAATAATGAATGACACACTTGAAGAAGAGTTTGACCGCTTCAGAAAGCATACTCTCGATCTTGATTTATATGCTGTCGAAGCTATTGAACTGGTGAAGCATTGGTACAATTCTAATGCTACAAACCTTAAAACAATTAGTAAATATGACAAAACATATGTACTAATGTCTTCAGCAAACATTGATACCTTCTGCCAATGGATTTTGGATACAAGAAATTGTGCAATGAGAAAGGGGTAACCCTTGATAGCCTCACCATAACAAGTAAGCTGAAATTCATTTCATGAGTTCAAGTACTTTACTTATTTGTTGTGTAAATCTCTTGCATAGACCAAAGTCAACCTCATACTAATGTGATAACTACAGTCTTTGAGGATAATATGAGTGCCAATGGAATCAGCCATCCTCCTAAAGAAGGAAAAATGACAATTACCAGGGTCAAACAACGTGTATCAAAGAAAAGTAAATGCTGGCTGGAAGTAGGAGATGTGTTACTATCTGAGGAACATAAATCCATTATTGAGTCTAATACACAGTGGTTGGATGATGCTATAATTAATGTCTATTGTCCTGAGTGTCCACCCGGGGTACATTTGGACACCCGGGTGGACAGCAAAAAAAGTTTTTGCCGTTCGGTCATGGAAGGGACCTAGTGGCATTTAATGGTACCGGCTTATAGAACAAGTCTTTCTAGGATCGGGCCGAGATAAGTAAGGCTTAAATCCTTTCGATACCCGTAAAACGAGCCGTGCTAGCGGACCTATCCATTACGCTCCGTGCGGTACGTACATATCGTATACGAGCTACGTAAGGTAAGTTTTTTTTTGCCAATGTTCATACAGATAGTAAAATAGCTGTTTCTCTGGACTAGTGTTTGTCAACAAAAGGTGATAGAGAGCTTTCAGCTGTCTGTTTAGGCCTATGTTTAAAAGGACATGTACGAGTATATAGTCTATACGCGTACATGTCCTTTTAAACATAGCCCTACCAGCAAACAGACAGCTGAAAGCTCTCTATCACCTTTTGTTGACAAACACTAGTCCAGAGAAACAGCTATTTTACTATCTGTATGAACGTTGGCAAAAAAAACTTACCTTACGTAGCTCGTATACGATATGTACGTACCGCACGGAGCGTAATGGATAGGTCCGCTAGCACGGCTCGTTTTACGGGTATCGAAAGGATTTAAGCCTTACTTATCTCGGCCCGATCCTAAAAAGACTTGTTCTATAAGCCGGTACCGTTAAATGCCACTAGGTCCCTTAACTTCCATGACCGAACGGCAAAAACTTTTTTTGCTGTCCACCCGGGTGTCCAATTGTACCCCCGGGTGGACACTCAGGACAATAGACATTAATGCTTCTCAATATCTTCTCCACAGTCAGTATGGTATATCAGGATTACAAGCAACAACACTTGGATACCACCTAACATTTGACATCATGAGAAAGGACTTCGTACAAATTCTTCATAATGGAGAAGACCATTGGCTAACGATCTCTACCCTTGGATTGCCATCAGGTCATGTAAACATCTATGACAGCCTGTATCAGACCTGTACTGATCATGCCATAGACCAAATGTGCTCCATTATTTTCACCCCTAACAATGCTGTGTACCTCCACTTTACTGATGTTGACAAACAGACCAACAGCTCAGACTGTGGCTTGTATGCCATTGCTTATGCTACTGGGTTATGCTGTGGTGAAGATGTATGTTCCAGAAAATATGACATGATGGTCATGCGGCAGCATCTATTGAAATGCTTGGAAAGTGGAAGAATGACTGCATTTCCTAGTTCAGGTAGAGAAAACCATCATATTGTGGCCAATGAGATGATTAAAGTGAGGTGCTACTGCCGATTGCCAGATTCTGGAGTAATGATTCAATGCAGTTCTTGCAACTAAAGAATGGTTTCACAAGAAATGTGACTCCTCTATACCCCGAAAGGCCTGGAGCAACTTATAATGCAAATGGCACTGTAAAATGTGTCAATCTGTACCTTTAATCAACTGATCATGAACTATCAATGTATACGTCAATTCAGAAGCACGAACTAGCTCATTTATTCATCAGCATATACTATGTGCATGCAATTCCGTGTATCAATGGATATCATGCATCTCGATATAGTAAAATGAAAACAATTATACTCTGAGCTGAATGCGTTGTGTATAGGACTGTAAATAATATTCAAAGAACAAGACACTGAAATAGGTGCTACTAATCTGTTTCATTTCTCTTTTGTGGTTTTAGCTGACCACCCTTATAGGATATATATATATATATATATATACGATGCCCCATGCATTTATGCCGAGGCATGCACATGCTTATAATTGTAACGCTGTATAAATGGGGGAGGGGGACCGCTAGTTCTAAGGGGGGACATGAAATCCTAGGATACGTTGTCCGGCCGGACATTGTATCCTAGTACTGGGCGTCCGGCGGACTCCGGGTCCTAGGATACAATGTCCGGCCGGACAATTTTTAGGGGGTCGCGTAGTCCTGTGACAGCGGCTCTGGTTGTACAGATCTTCTGGAGTTGCCAAGCTATGGCTCTTTTTGTAGTCCGGCCTAGAAAGCGAGCCAAAGCGCGTCAAAGTCAGCGTGTTAAGCTGATTCGATTGCGGCACGCCAACTCCGTGTAAAGTATATATAATACAGTACTACGCTATGGCGTAGGGTTCTTCATTTTAAGTGAACTGTTTGGGCATCATGATTTATCCCAGTTTCCAGTTGCTCTTCAAACATCTACGGCACCCAGGTACAGGGGCGGATACAGGAATTCTGGAAGGGAGGCCGACATGTACCTTTTTGATCACATGCATTTGCGACATATCAACAACTACATGATTCTACATCCTGTTCTGTCATTTCCTGGTTACTTGTTATTCATTAGTTCAATTACTCTTATCTCCCATATAATGGTGACAGATACGTTGCTTATATTGTCGGACTACTCCACGAAATGGGTTGAAGCAAGTGTGCTGCTGGTACGTGTTGCTACTTCTCTAATGAAGGTATTATGCATTACTCACTATTTATACAGTCACGTGTATATAGTAAGACCTGCTTTAAAGATATCCATGAGAATGGATTGCCCAAGCTGTTGTCTACATGCAGATCAGGGACGAGAAGTCAGGAATCGCTTAGATCATGACTGAAATAATTGCAATTACCGTTTTATATAATTTATAGGCCAATGGTTTTGATGAGCGGTACTACCTGTACTAAAGTAAGATGACAGAAGCTTGTTGCAGGATCTTCAGCACACTTGAAAGTTTATGCTTTGTGCATGTTTGCTTGTTCCTAGGCTAGCTGTTTTAGGAAAGAAATATTTTGACAGCTCTGACAAAAATCTAATAATTATGAAACTCAGCACAATAATAATCACAGTATGTCGTGGGTGCTAGCTAGTATTGAAGAAGGACTTTAGAAGATAGAGAAGAGCACTACTGGTGGAATGGGTCCAATTGCAACAACTTTTTATAAGCGCCTTGCAGACAGGCTAGCTTCCAAAAGGAACTCATCCAACAGCCAAACCATTGGTTGGTTGCGATGCCGTCTGTCTTTTTCTCTCCTCCGCTCATCCATCCAATGCATCAGAGAAGCTCGTTCATCAAAGGGGCGTATACCTTGCAGTGTCCCTCTCCCTGTAAGTGAATCTAGGTTTACTTTGGACTAGAGAGTACCTAGTTGATCAATATCATTTAACCTAATTATTTAACCAGTCATACCGTAATTGTATTGCAACGTTGTATATGATTATTATAATAATGGGCACGTGCATGATATTAAAAAAAAAAAAAAAGAGAAGAGCAGAGGATGTTTAGATTACAAATGGCTTGGTCCTTATGAAACAAAAACAACTCAGTAAAGAATTCTTTTCTATTAAAAATATCAGTACAGGCCTGCATTCATATATGAAGCATTTGAAGTCTTTTACCATGCCTAACAACAGACTGTTGATGAAAAGTATGATCATGATGATGAAGGAGCAAACAGATAATGATGAGAGTGCCTTTGCCATAAAACTGATGATTCTGGCCATGAAGGTGATGACAGTCATGGGATTGATGGTGCTCATGAGATTGATGACGTTGGTCATGAGAGTGATGATGTTGATCATGAGACTGATGGTAATGAGAATGATGATCACTCAAGACTAATGAGATTGATGGTATTGATCATGAAGTGTACAAAGGTGGTCAATGTCTGAACTAAATTGAACTATTCTTTTTTGCCGTTCCTTTCATTGCATATCTGTGTACAATGTAATATATTTGTCATTCCCTAGCAAGCATCCTACAAATCAAAGAAATACACCAAAATACATAGATTCAAGCTTTTCAATGATAGTTCTTCCAAATCAGAATAGTTCAGTATAGATCAGACTGTGTTGTCATAAACCTAGGCTCGAAACTGTACATAGGATGAAGATGACTACACCTATTCAAACAAGCATCGAAAAGCCAACGGTAATTTCTATAAGTAATGTGCTTTTTTTTTTAAAAATCATAATATTATACAGTTTTATTCATGCATACAGGTTAAAAGACACACACAACAAACAAAACAAGTCAAGTTATCAAACGCTCATATTGTTTAGGAACCAGAGATAATATATCTCTGGAAGAACCACATGCATGTTTCTGATACTTTTTGTCCTAAATGAAAACAAATCCCGGTAATGAAGATTTTATTCAGGTAGGACAAATAATAACAGAAGTGTGGGAGAAGTGTATGCTCGTTGTACAGATCCTTTGAAGCTTGGCCCGAGATCCTCCGGTCCCAAGCCAGAGTGTCATGCTCAAAGTGATTGAGATACGGAGTTATTATACAGTAACCATTCGTATCTAGTAGATCGAATAGCTTCACTTCGTTGCGCTGACTTGGGACCAGAGAAAAAGAATTAAACTGTGGCCGTTTCGGGCCAAGCTCGCGGTAGGCAACTGAATGTACCCCCGGTACATTAGACATTAACGTACTTTTTACCAGTACGCTAGCAGAATTGATACCATAAAGTGATGCAAAAACTTGTCCATCGGAATAACTTCAATTCTTAGTATGTGTGTGGGTGACACACAATGCACATACATTTACAACAGAGGGCCAAAAAAAAGCAGAGGTTGAGAGAATATAATAATGAAGAACAGAGGCAAACACACTACATGCATAAAGCACTGGCCACAACAGACACACATACAATGTAACAATGTAAAAAAAAAGGGGGGTGGGGGGTGGGTTGAGGGGGAATAAAAGGAATACTAAGATGCAGTAAGTCCACTGGTCGTGTGCATCTCATACTCCAAGTAATCGTCATCCTGCTTAGGGTTTTTGGCCGACTCCTCTTCCACTTTGATGAGTTTCGTAACCAATTCTTCTAAGCATTGAAGTTCTTTGGGATCCATCAAACCGAACTCCCTGATAAAGTACACCAGGTGTAGGAGCAACGTGTTTAAACCTCTGTGGGCCCCAAGCTTGAGCAACTCAGTGAAGTGATGGTAGTATATGTGTGCCAGAATGGCAAAATATGTCCGAAATATCTTTTTAATTGTCTGAACAATGTCAGGAGGAAAGTCCAAGCCTTTTGGTTTTCACCAAAAATGAGAAATATGATAGATGAAAGCATGCATGAACAGAGTACCATGAATATTCAAGTCATCTAAGGGAAACACATATACACTGACCCTCATAAACTACAACGTACATGTACATCAATATGTGCAGTTTTGATAAAAACTTGAATTCTTAGTAATACCCACACATACACATACATATGATACATGCGCGAATCGTGGTTTTACATCTGCTTGCTGCTATCACAATGCTAAAAATGAAAGGTATTAACCCAGTGAAAAGCTTCTAACATTAATGACTTCACACAACTAAGTCACCAACAAGTTGAGAACACATTTGTTAGCCAAGGGTGTGATTAACCATAAATGGAACTGTTTTTTTCTGAGCTAGTAAATAAATATATAAATGGGATGGTTGCCATGACATGCATTTTCAGTTCAGTTGGAATATTCTAAGAGATATTTATATTACATGCCTAGCTTAGGTCCTCTACAACTATTTCCTTGGTCTGTCTACCATGGAGTTACAGTTTATAATTATGCATACACATGCAGCCACTTTGATGCTCCTTCCTGGATAATACCACATTAGGACCCTGTTCATGGCAACAATCCCAAATAAATAAAAAATTGGCAGCAGATACAAATCAATACACATTGGCTGTATGTGTGTGAATGGGGAGGGGCCTTTTCACTCAAATGTATAATTATCGCACAATACGTGCTCTGGTCCCGTTAGGATGCCAACAGAAGATGCACACGTGTATTTATTTGAGTGTCATAAGGCCATCATCATACATTTGGCTACAATGTTGCACACAACTTAATGAATCGAATTAGTAAAACATTAGTTTACTAATGTTTCAAAGTTTGCCTAGTGTACATGCATGCTGTCCTACAAATGTTTAGTGGTATCTGTGATATGTTGACACAAATTGATGCAAATACAAACGAATAGAGGCAAATTCACATGCAATACTTAATAATGACTACTTACACATTAAGTCCAAAGATGGATAACACATTAACATACCAAACTTTGTGGGAAACTTTCTTCATCTTGCAGAATCTTTTGGATTTGTTCCAGAGCTGTATTTATGTATTGTTTCGCAGGAGTCTTGTGTTTCTTGTTTCCTTTCCTATCCTCCAACCACTCAAATATTCTAACATAATAACACAAGGGTGGTGACCAGGGAGGGAAGAGGGACAGAGAGAGGAAAGAGAGAGAGAGAGAGAGAGAGAGAGAGAGAGAGAGAGAGAGAGAGAGAGAGAGAGAGAGAGAGAGAGAGAGAGAGAGAGAGAGAGAGAGAGAGAGAGAGAGAGAGAGAGAGAGAGAGAGAGAGAGAGAGACAGAGAGAGAAGAGATAGAGGGGGGGGGAGCATGGGAGATGGAGAGGGAGGAGTACAGTGGGAGGAAATGGAGCAATGGATGAAAGAAAAAAAAGGTGGATAGTGTAAACATACCCATAATAACAGTACCAACAGAGACACTTACTCCTTTCCTGCACTCATTGAGGGACACCCTTGTGTTGTACATAGTTCTGCAATAACTCCAACCTGTGTATTAATCTGATGGAAGAAAGCCAGACCTATACAGAGGGAGGGAGGGAGGGAGAGAGAGAGAGAGAGAGAGAGAGAGAGAGAGAGAGAGAGAGAGAGAGAGAGAGAGAGAGAGAGAGAGAGAGAGAGAGAGAGACAAAAGATACATGATTAAGAATACCTTTGGATGCTATAACCAAGACGTCAAACATGTAGATCCATTGGTGTTAGTACATGTATCCACAACGTAACTGCTACCAGTCTATTTTAAAATATCATCACTGAAACACAACAGTGGCAAGGTAGTGCATATATGTGCACATACATGTACACGCTACCACTGTGCAGCCCACATAGTTGTGGCTGGTGTCTGAAACCAAAGACAGTTTCTGAGTACTGCAATGATAACATTCATACCTCCCCTCCTCCTACATGTAAATCTGCAGCCTGCCAAGTGTGGTGAGTACAACAGAGAAGGATTTAGCAATAACAGTGAAGGAATCAAATGACTTCACTTGCAGCCAGACGTTTCCATTACCACACATCATCAACATCACATAACGATAATTGTCAAAAATAAGACAACTAAACAACCTTTCACCATGCGTTGAGTTGCAACAGCATCAAAATTTTCTCCATGTTGAGCAGTGAGATCAAAGCAACAGTAGCTGCCTCAACATGCAGCAGCCTTCACTGGTCAACTAGATCCTTTCTTACATGTAAGAGAAATGTCTAATGTACTTTGTAAAGACCCGCAATACAATAACAATCAAATCATCCACAATTAGAGAAAACAGATGGTATAACATAAGCCACTACATCATCCAAATTGGAATGACAACCAATACCTGTGGTGGCTGAAATGTGATGACTTGTATACCATGCATTACTGTAGGGCCCCCCCAGCCAAACTGGATGTAATTGCAGCGCGTTTTAAAACCTACATCTAAAAACACCAACACACAACTTGAGACCCTCATCATGAATTCCACAAGTGTGATCAAATTCATTCAAACACTCCACTGTCTTACACTTCAAAACAATTTGCCAATACACAAGTGACACTACACTACCAGTGGTATGAAGAGCTAGGGGAAGAGACTGTGCCACGGGATAGAGTAGAAGAGTGGTGCAACACACGCACACACACACACACACACACACACACATGCACACACACATACACACACACAGCAGGGACGTGTATGATACCACAGGTATGCTGGAATGAATAAGTGCACATGCAGTGCATACAAACGCTGATTTGATTTCTCGCTTGTTTCACAGCCGCATTTATACGCATGTACAATGTAAAAATGCCACACATGAACACTACTCAGTACACGCAGGAATACATAATGATCCGATTGTCCTTACACACACCAGCTTATCAAAGTAGTGTGCCATAGGGAAAAATCACCAAGGGCAGGGGGCAGACCTCCTCCCCATACCACCCGCCCCCCCCCCCCCCCTTCCCACAGGGGGCTTACAGTTAGTTGCCAACCATTCATTCACATCGCTTTGAGGGGGGAGCCTGGCAAAGTGTTGAAGCTTCCCAGCCACTGCGTCATTGACTACAAGGGCTTCAGGGTCCAGGAAAGCCAGCCTTTTGTCCACTGCACTGCCATGCGATGCTTTAGGTTTGCTAGAGGGAGGTGGGAGAGGAAGAGGTGGTGAAGAGGTGACGTGGGAGACATGTGCATAATGCACCAACTGGCCATATGAGACATGAGATGCACAGAATTTGTGCCATTGTAAGCGCTATGAGACTGAGAAAGACACAGCAGGCCTGGCCACCCATGCCCTCCCCACAGAGCAGGCATGGCCACCCATGCCCTCCCCACACAGCAGGCCTGGCCACCAATGCCTTCCCCACACAGCAGGCATGGCCACCCATGCCCTCCCCACACAGCAGGCATGGCCACCCATGCCTTCCCCACACAGCGGGCATGGCCACCCATACCCTCCCCACACAGCAGGCCTGGCCACCCATGCCTTCCCCACACAGCAGGCCTGGCCACCCATGCCCTCCCCACACAGCAGGCATGGCCACACATGCCCTCCCCACACAGCAGGCATGGCCACCCATGCCCTCCCCACACAGCAGGCATGGCCACCCATGCCCTCCCCACACAGCAGGCATGGCCACCCATGCCCTCCCCACACAGCAGGCATGGCCACCCATGCCCTCCCCACACAGCAGGCATGGCCACCCATGCCCTCCCCACACGGGGAAAAAAAGAAAAGTGGAATCCAAGTTTTAAAATTTTTCCCTTTGATTATTCACATGCTGTCACATAGCAAATAGCAAATAACCACAGACCATGTATACCCAATGCACCTGTAGTGAAAACTACAGACCATGTCTACTTGTAGTGGTGACAACCACAAAATGTAATGCATCTAAAATACCCTATCATAGCAAGAGAGATTAGGTGCCCTGTATGGCTGTTAAAATTACTAGGCCATACCAACACAAGGGATTCCAAAAAGTGTAGGACAGGGGGAGGTTAAACATAATTAAATTAAAGCGCACCACTACGAGGGTCTGGTGGCCGGTATGGCTTCAGCTGAAGCTAGACAACTAATTGCCTGAAACCTTCATCCCAGAAAGTTAACAAAGTGCCTCCTCCTTGCTTCAGACTAACCTTTAACACCGCAAGTCGTAGGGGAATCAGGGCCGGCGCCGCGGTGTAAAGAGTGGTCCAGTTGTACAGTTAGTGACCCAAACCAGCCCAGCTAGGGGGTATGGGGGAGCGCCTGTCTCAAATTGCTGTGGTACCTTTCGCTTCCTTGGTAGCAATGGCTCATCAATATCAAACTGCACTCTCATTTTTTCAATCTTCTGCCAAAACCGCTCAAAGTCATTTTCATTTCGCAAACCTTCAAGGGTTTTTACAGTTAACATCGCTATATCATGCCCTTCAATGCTGGATAGGTTGGCTGCTGTAGTGTCTTACTAAGCTTGTCAGTATGCCACAAAATCATCTCAGACAAGACAATGCAGAAAAGAAAGTTGGACTGCATTTGACTCCGCACCCCCAGAATCCTTAATTGCCTTCATCTCTGTTTCATGCACCCCAGCCTCCCACAGCAGCAGAATGTGGTCGTAGTTGGCAAGAATACTATATAGTGATTCAGCACGAACAGTCCACCTTGTTGGGCATAGGGTTCTAACACCTGGAGCATCACTACCCATCTCTTCTTTAAGTTGAGATAACATGGCCTCTCGTTTTGGTGAAAACTTAATCAGCTTCACTATTTCGTAACAGGTGTCCAGACAGTCCTTCATTTTAGGTACCTTTGTTATTGTATCGTTAACAGCTAGGTTGAGTGCATGGCCATAGCAATGTGTGAACTCAGCTCGAGGCTCCAATTCCTGGATATTTACAGCTACACCAGCTGTTGCTCCAGCCATGATGCTACATCCATCATAGTACTGACCACGAAGCTTTGTGAAAGGTATCTGGAACCGCAAAAAGGCATCTTTTATGGCATCCCCAATGCTCTGAGCATCTATCACTAACAGGTAGCAAACTCTTCTGAAACAGTGAAGTCATCCCTAACCATCTCAGAACTAAGGTCAGCTGCTCCTTGTTAGATTGATCCCTGGTTTCATCTACCATCACAGCAAGGAAAGGAGAGGTGTGTGTGTCATCAAGAATTCTTCTCAGCACTTGATGAGCATAAGCTCTATAGCATCTCATTTTGATTATCATGATGCATATGTTTGCAAGCCTTTTTGATAATCCACTGTAGCATTTTTGGATTGCCTTCAGCTCTCACATGAAGAAGCTGAGTGAGGTTAGAGGACATATCGCTGCCATCACCACGAAGGGCCAGCCCTTGCCTGGCAAGGAAGCAAACACTTGACAGAATAATCTGCAACATGTCCCTTACCTCCTCCTTCTCTGCTTTGTGAGCAATACTAAGCTGCGCGCCAACATCCTTTGTTTGTTTCGGAAGTGTAATGACGGCTTCAACTGCTTCAATGTGAGACTTGGACTGGAGATGCTTACTGAAAGCAACAGTGGCATCTTTCCAGTTACAAAATCCTGAAGTTACCTGAGACACAAAAACATTTGTCACTCACTAAGCATGACCATATTGCTTGCTCGCGTATAAACTTATAAATGCAGTTGCAGGGTTTTTACTTGACTTAATTCTGCCCAGCTTAAAGGCAGTGACACAAGTGTGGCAGAATATCACATCTTGTCCTTCATCGTAATGGAGAAAAGGCCAAGTATCGAACCACTGGCTCTTTGCTGAGCAAAAAACAGGTTTTGTCTTTCCAAAGCTTCGCTTCGGAAAAGCAAAGGATTTAGGATGGTGGGGCTCATCAGGTAAGCTGGGAATCGAATCTCGCACATTGACAACAGTAGCTATTTTTTACTGAATGCTGTTAACTTTATTATACATGTATAGCTAATAACATGCTGATATAGATGTAACAGATGAGACTTTGGTCGCCACATCTGACCATGTGTAAAGTAATAGCATGTTCATGTACTAATTAACGCATAACGGATTGCGCGCGCACGCGAAGTGACGTAGTGCAAGAATATACAATGATGTAATTAAAAAAAGCCCTCAGTTATAAAAAGTGGTCCGGTTAAAACCGTGCAACCGGACCTGCGGCGCCGGCCCTGGGAATTAAACAACATTGTCTAATGCGGCTGCTATGAATGTCGACAAGCGATCATCAGGCGCAGCATATTTGTCAAACGATCGCACCGAATAACCACGACAGTCAGTATTCATATTCCAAACCGCCTAACCCCGGTGACCGGCGAAACAATAAGCGAATCCCAGTTAATTTTTTTTTTCCTTCTAACCTTGGCATCTCCACCTGATCCGATTCTTACGTCAGTTAACAAACGCGCGACGCATGCGTAACAAAATTGAATATCACTGCCGATCTTAAAAGCCCCGCCCCTTAAGAGGCGTGTACAGTGTGGCCCGGCTTAAAAATAAAATACTTGCATGTATTCGACCGTTTTTAAACCAGCATTGTCTACAACCGCCCCCCCCCCCCCCCCCCCCCCTCCCCCCCCCCCCCCCAAATAAGAACAATATGGGCTATCAATACAAAGTAACCAACGTACATGTATAACCATACCTAAGTCTGAAAGCCCCCCCCCTTTGTGGCGCCCTTTTCATAGTTTGGCCTCGGGTTTTCTTACCCAAGCAAGGCGACATAGGCTATAAACCAGCATACAACGATCTGGATATGTAATGACACAATGGATAACTATCCCTAGTGTAAGTGCATACACACACACACACACACACACACACACACACACACACACACACACACACACACACACACACACACACACACACACACACACATGTACTGCTCCATAAGGGCTGAAACTGCACACTACATGTACATGTAGACATATTTGACCCAAAACAAAACAGAAACATGGGACCCATTCAGACATGTCATCAACAGTTAATGGTCCGAGGTCAGAGGTCAAATGCTATGCACCAAAAATGAAATGACTGCCCTCCAAAAATTTATATGCAAGGGCCAACACACAACAATAAAGGTGTCACTACAGCTGTCCCCCTCCCCCCCACATGGTACCTAGTCCCCCCCCCCCCCCCCCCCCATTGCCCTTTCACCACCATTCCTCTCCATCCCAAGTGTCCCAACCCTGTCGTGCTCACCACCAGATTCCCCAGCCAAAAGTATGTAACCACTAGACCACACTAAAGGGGGCAGCATCCACAACAGGAAATTTCATCATACGAGAAGGTTACCAAGTCCTGCTTCTATAAATAGCCACCAGTGGCTACATGTACGTAAGTCTAAGCCGCATACAGGTTTACACATGTACATGTATCTGGTACTTAAAATTAAAAGTGAAGGCATATGTGTGTGTGTGTGTGTGTGTGTGTGTGTGTGTGTGTGTGTACATGTACTGTTCTTCACGTATTGATTTGTAATCCACTGAAAAATCAATTTATATAAAAATAAAAAATTAATAATTCAAATATCTGGAACTCGTCACATTTCACACATTTGCAAGGATATTCACTTATTCTTCACACATTCCCCGTAACCACACCCCTCTCACTGGCCCATAACCACACCCTCTCACTGGCCCATAACCACACCCTCTCACTGGCCCATAACCACACCCTCTCACATTGCCCATAACCACACCCCTGTGTATATTTATTTTACATGTACGTGTACTTACAAAAGCACTTCCCCCTTTCCTTATCTTGGACAGGGATGTGTACACCACTTCACCAGATATGGAAGGAGGCCCGTACCAAAGTTATATGAATCTGGTCAGATAGAAGGTTAGCATATCGCACTTAGGGGTGGGGGGTGGGGGGGTGGGGATGGGGGCGGGGGAGGATGCGTGGGCACACTGCCATGGCTCTCTTTCTCAATGGACAGGTGCGATCTGTGATGTCACTTCAATCAGCTTCTGTCCACAGTGACCAGATCATTTCTTATCAGCTGGTTCTGATGGCTCTCTCAGGCTGCATTGCATTACAAGAGTCTGTTCCCTTGAAGCTGCCTGCTTAGTTTCTATTGGTATCATATAATTAACTTGAATAACTGTTATTGTTCTGCCAATTTTTGTCCTACATGTAAGTCTCACTCAAATTACTCTCCATCCCTCCTTCCCACCTCACCCCTCCTTCCCACTCCTCCCCACCTCACCCCTCCTTCCCACTCCTCCCCACCTCACCCCTCATTCCCACTCCTCCCCACCTCACCCCTCCTCTCCTACCCCCTCCACTTTCCTCCCCCTTCTTCCCTCTCAGGGCTGTCACATATTGCATGGCTTTTACAGTTGTAATGAACTCTCCCTGCAAAGCAATATCAATGCAAATTCCATTTTTAATGGTAGCTTTTTTTTTTTAATATTTATACTGAATAAGTAGTAGCATCAGAGTTAAAACATGAGCTGAAACGTTTGAATAATGCTTTTGAATAATACTGTAAAGCATTTAACCATCCTGTGTACATTATAGAACACCCACTGGTTTATTGGCCTCGTTCTACTGGGGGAACCAGTGTGCAGACTGTCCAGTGGTCTCCATCCAAACCTGGGTTATTTGCGTGTTGGACGAAAGCTCTGTTATCTATGTATGGTAAGCGTATACCTGAATGGACGTGTGGTACCATGTCACTCTGCATGGTTGTGGGTCTCTTTCATGACAGGGACCTTCTGCAGTGTGATGCTTCTCCAATGTGCTGCCACCAAATCTCATCTAGGTGAGCAGAAAGGTTTGAGGTGCGGTTTTCAATTAATTCTCACACAACACAAGCCAATTATGTATGGGCAACGCAATGAATTTTGTACTATTCATTGGTTAACACAATTCATGGTGTTGTCCAACGCCTCAATATATGGCCTCACTCCCAGCCGTGACTGCACATGTTATTTGTGTGTTATTAGGTGTCAGCTCTCTTTTGGTAGTGGGTTACACGAGAGGGTTATTTGCCTGTCCCTCATCTCAAGGAGTATGTGTGTGCATGAATATGTACTATGGACCCAGGAGTACACTTTATATAAACCACCCAGGGCACCCACCCCTCTCCACAAAGCCACACCTCCCAATCCACAGTCTATGTGCGTGCATATGCATGTTGGCACAGCAATTCTTCGTTATGTGTCATTCTGCTATTCTCTTTCAATTTCAGCGTGGTCTGCTGCCAACTGCCGCACTGCATTGAGGACACACCCAGTCTATTGCTGGCCTTTGCTGATGGCAATCTGGAGATGCATTACCTGAACAATTCTTATAGTCCACGTGACATGACTTCAAGCTGTTTGAAGTCTATTTGGACTCCCTTTTCAGCTCCTAATGTTGGCTCATTAGATGTATCAACATTTTTCCCTGCATGCTTGGTGAGCTGTGTCGTTTCATGCTGCAGACGGCTGCGCCGTTTGTATGTTTGCCATCTCAGCAACGTCAAAAATATTTCGTTTTGGTAGATCTAATGAGATGTGACATATATTTTTAAAATTGGATATGTCTTTCATCGCGTGATCTGTAGTAGCATTATCATTAGTTGACGTCCGCCGTAGCTCGGGTATCCGGTTCTTTTAAACGTAAAGCATGTCAAAGGATGCAGATAGCTTACCTCCAGATGCAAAGGCTCGATATCGAAAGCGCGGGTGGGCTAGATCGTTCTCATCTGACTTCGTTGGGAGAAAAATCGGACGTTGTACCACCAGTTAGTGCATGCGATTTGGTATCGTATTGAGTACCTGCAGACCAGTGTTATAACTAGCAAGCAGTTCAAAGCATATATAAATCTCTGGAAGCATATAATTGTTTGTGGATGGGTGAAAGACGTACAAACGCACATCGTCTCAGGAAAGTATGTGACGTATAATCACATTGTCTATACTGGTCAGCCATTCTAATTCAGACATGCACCCCTTAAAGTTCCGGATTTTGTTCCGCTGATTACGTTGCGCGCCGCCGTTTTTCCGAACGCCGCCGTTTTCACCATATATGGTACAACCTATGCCATATATGGGAAAATTAATTGTGAATATGATTTGTGCCCCCCCCCCCTGGATCCGCTACTGAGTTGTAGCCAGCTCAGGACGCCGTTCCTTCGCCATTGTGACAATTCAAACTCGTATTCTCCATAATTGATTACAACGCAGAAGACTAGAACACATGAAATTGCTCTATTGTTAGTGTCTTGCCCAAACTCTAAAATAGGAACATCACCGCTACGCTCCGTGTAGTCCACCCACCGCTGTGATGTATTTTAATGTCTGAGCACGTATTTCGTGGCATACATATGAATGCATGGTTCAAGTATCATCAAAAAATGCGTGGCATCATTTATGGATGCTTCCTATAGGTAAAAACTTTCTCGAACAACTGCTTTGTTTGGGGGGGGAGGGGGGGGGGGGGGGGGGCATGGGTTTTAGAGATAGGTTCGAACTAACTGTGACGCGACTAACCATTATTGAGGCGGGTGTTTAGCTGAGTACAAATACATAACCCTTTGTAGCAGAATGTGTACCATATATGCATCTCAAAGGTTAAATCTTATGGAGAAAATTCATGTATAATGTTATACATGCATTTATATTAATTAACACCCAACATTCAATTGTTAATCATCCAAGAATCGACCGACGTTCGACGAAGCTCTATGTTTGAGATTCTTCTAGTATTAACGCTGTTGTACACCAGCCTTCCGGAGCGGTGCGATGCTCAATGCCCAACCACGCTGCCCCCTACTATCGTCAAGTCGGCATGTTCGACTCAAACCGAACTGGACGCGATCAAAAGTCAAATAGCAACCCAGGTGGCTTCTATGATAGATAACTCGCTGAGTGGGTGTATTCTTCCCATAGGATCATCCCAGATCAAGCCGGCTACTACCTGCCAGCAAGTACTCCTTGCATATCCTAGCAGCACCTCCGGTTACTTCTGGGTGCTAAACGCTACCGGAGGGGCGGTTCGCATCTACTGTCGGTTTGATTCGTTCACCAACCTCTCCTACTTCGGCCTCTCCAATACCAGCGGCTATGCGCGTTTAACCAGCGTCAATGTCACTGCAGACACAGTCAAGCAGTGCCCGACGAAGCTCACCAGTATTACAGTTTCGGGACACAACCTGTGCCAAAAATCAACAGGTAGCTCCTGTGACTCGGTGACCATTTCAACCTTGGGGCTGAGATGGCAGACAGTGTGCGGCCGAATTACGGGGTACCAATATGGCACCAGTGAGAACGCCTTCGCTGGCACCACGACTACTGTTGATAGCTTGTATGTTGACGGCGTGAGTATCACCTACGGTAGCCCGAGGAACCACCTCTGGTCGTACGGGATTGGCAAGTACGAGTCCAACCAGGCAAACGGCCACAACTGCCCGTGTTCGTCAGGTCCGGCGCCCCCCACCTTTGTAGGCGCCAGCCAGTACTGTGAGTCTGGTGTTCCTAAGTCGAACACTTATAATACTGCAACTTACGCTATTAATGACCCGCTGTGGGATGGAATGAATTGTGGTGACGTAGAGGTTGCATGCTGTCTCCCTACAGTCCAGCCTTGGTTCTGTAAGAAGCTGTCTTCACCTGTGACGGGCGATCTGGAGATGAGATTATGTATGAACGATGTTCTGACTGCGGAAAACGTTGGGTTAGAACAATGGGAGTTTTACGTACTATGATATCGATTCACCGACTACCGCGTTCGGACGGTTAGTCGGGTGACAAAGCCTATACTGTTTTGGAGTGTTATGTAATATTCTTGTGAAATCGTTATGTGATTTGATTTGATATTATATGAATATTGATTGTGAGGTTACGTGGCATGGAAGCATCTGCCTACCATTATCACACATCAGCTCCTAAGTGGGCAACAATGTACTTAAGTGAACGCGGCACGCCCAACTAATCAATTCAGTTGATGATCGGTGTTCAGTTTGTCCATTTCATTTTTTTTTTTTTGCATGTAATAAATATTATTTTGGTGTCATTCGGTGTTTTGTTCCATTCTTCGTCATTTTTGTATATAGGGCTATATGTAAATAATAATGATATAATGTCTCACATATCCAGTGGGTACATTAGTGGCTGTCTACCGTGGTGTACACTGCGTTCTGGGAGCTAAATTTCGCCCATTAAGCGGCCCGGTCCTTTAGAGCCACGCCCCGACTAGCATGGCCCTGGACCCGGCGGTATAATATATAGTTTCTTCACGACTAGATCGGTCCAAACTGGCAGCCTTTTTTTTTTAATGGCGTTCAGGCATGAAATATATATTGGCGGCCCTTTTTGCCCCCGGGCTCCAGGCTAGGGCTGGCCCTTGGCGGCTCTGGTTGTACAGGTCTTCTGGAATTGCCAAGCTATGGCTCTTTTTCTAGTCCGGCCTAGAAAGCGAGCCAAAGCGCGTCAAAGTCAGCGTGTTAAGCTGATTCGATTGCGGCACGCCAACTCCGTGTAAAGTATATATAATACTGTACTACGCTATATGGCGTAGGGTTCTTCATTTTAAGTGAACTGTTTGGGCATCATGATTTATCCCAGTTTCCAGTTGCTCATCAAACATCTACGGCACCCAGATACAGGGGCGGATACAGGAATTCTGGAAGGGAGGCCGACATGTACCTTTTTGATCACATGCATTTGCGACATATCCACGACTACATGATTCTACATCCTGTTCTGTCATTTCCTGGTTACATGTTGTTCATTAGTTCAATTACTCTTATCTCCCATATAATGGTGACAGATACGTTGCTTATATTGTCGGACTACTACACGAAATGGGTTGAAGCAAGTGTGCTGCTGGTACGTGTTGCTACTTCTCTAATGAAGGTATTATGCATTACTCACTATTTATACAGTCACGTGTATATAGTAAGACCTGCTTTAAAGATATCCATGAGAATGGATTGCCCAAGCTGTTGTCTACATGCAGATCAGGGACGAGAAGTCAGGAATCGCTTAGATCATGACTGAAATAATTGCAATAACCGTTTTATAGGCCAATGGTTTTGATGAGCGGTACTACCTGTACTAAAGTAAGATGACAAAAGCTTGTTGCAGGATCTTCAGCACACTTGTAAGTTTATGCTTTGTGCATGTTTGCTTGTTCCTAGGCTAGCTGTTTTAGGAAAGAAATATTTTGAAAGCTCTGACAAAAATCTAATAATTATGAAACTCAGCACAATAATAATCACAGTATGTCGTGGGTGCTAGCTAGTATTGAAGAAGGACTTTAGAAGATAGAGAAGAGCACTACTGGTGGAATAGGTCCAATTGCAACAACTTTTTATAAGCGCCTTGCAGACCGGCTAGCTTCCAAATGGAACTCATCCTACAGCCAAACCATTGGTTGGTTGCGATGCCGTCTGTCCTTTTCTCTCCTCCGCTCATCCATCCAATGTATCAGAGGAGCTCGTTCATCAAAGGGGCGTATACCTTGCAGTGTCCCTCTCCCTGTAAGTGAATCTAGGTTCACTTTGGACTAGAAAGTACCTAGTTGATCAATATCATTTATTTAACCAGTCATACCGTAATTGTATTGCAACGTTGTATATGATTATTATAATAATGGGCACGTGCATGATATTAAAAAAAAAAAAAAAAAGAGAAGAGCAGAGGAGGTTTAGATTACAAATGGCTTGGTCCTTATGAAACAAAAACAACTCAGTAAAGAATTCTTTTCTATTAAAAATATCAGTACAGGCCTGCATTCATATAGAAAGCATTGGAAGTCTTACCATGCCTAACAACAGACTGTTGATGAAAAGTATGATCATGATGGTGAAGGAGCAAACAGATAATGATGAGAGTGTCTTTGCCATAAAGCTGATGATTCTGGCCATGAAGGTGATGACAGTCATGGGATTGATGGTGCTCATGAGATTGATGACGTTGGTCATGAGACTGATGGTCATGAGAATGATAATCACTCAAGACTAATGAGATTGATGGTATTGATCATGAAGTGTACAAAGGTGGTCAATGTCTGAACTAAATTGAACTATTCTTTTTTGCCGTTCCTTTCATTGCATATCTGCGTACAATGTAATATTTTTGTCATTCCCTAGCAAGCATCCTACAAATCAAAGAAATACACTAAAATACATAGATTCAAGCT
Source organism: Eunapius fragilis (assembly GCA_963681505.1). NCBI lineage: Eukaryota > Metazoa > Porifera > Demospongiae > Spongillida > Spongillidae > Eunapius > Eunapius fragilis. Next base: position 4,879,633 of record OY811975.1, on the reverse strand, counting down.
TTTCAATGATAGTTCTTCCAAATCAGAATAGTTCAGTATAGATCAGACTGTGTTGTCATAAATCTAGGCTCGAAACTGTACATAGGATGAATCGAAGATGACTACACCTATTCAAACAAGCATCGAAAAGCCAACGGTAATTTCTATAAGTAATGTGTTTTTTTTTTTTTAAAATCATAATATTATACAGTTTTATTCATGCATACAGGTTAAAAAACACACACAACAAACAAAACAAGTCAAGTTATCAAACGCTCATATTGTTTAGGAACCAGAGATAATATATCTCTGGAAGAACCACATGCATGTTTCTGATATTATTTGTCCTAAATGAAAACAAATCCCGGTAATGAAGATTTTATTCAGGTAGGACAAATAATAACAGAAGTGTGGGATACAACGTTTCCAGTACTGTTAGTCCTAGGCCAAAACATTTCAGAAACATTATTCTACTGGAGTCAAAACATTTCGTCCCAGGGATATAGAACAATCTCCCCGTCTGTAAATGCAGATATTTTGTGCACGGCTTTGTCATAAAGCCACATTAGATCTTCTATCTGCCCTTTGAGCAGATAGGTCCTTAGGCTCTACTGCTAACCTGTGCCAGTGTAAAACTAGCAGGGCTGCACACCATGCCTTTAATATGTTGCACTTGAGAGTTATGATGCATCCCACTCGTCATTAATGTGAAGACAACTGTATGCATACCCAAATAAAGTGGTTGGGGGCCCCCAGACCCCCTAGCTAGTATAGGGGGGGGGGGGGGGGGGATGCACCCTCCCATACCATTCCACTGCATGCCTTCCCTAACATTTAATCTTGAATTATATCCGCACCTGAATGAAGTATGTGCAAGATTTGATTGACAGATGAACGGATAAACATTATAATTTGTAAAATCGGTCAATGATGTTTATAGTCATCAAGCTGATCTTTTTAATTTAATGTATCGTTATCGTTCTGATTTAAATTTAAAAGATCAAAGACCTTACGTAAGGAGGGTTGGAGATTAGAGGTTAAGAATATAATAATTAACAACAACTTCATTATCAAGTACTAGTAATATTATATGGTGTATTATTATGCATGTAAATTCAATAAAATAATGTAAATAAGCATCCCCCCAGCCAACACAGCCAGACTCCTGTCTGTGTCAGCTCCTCATTCATCTTCGTGGTTGTCAGTGGTCCCTTCCATGGGCTTAGGTCTTCATATAATCTAAGAGTCCAATTAGTTCCAGACTGCTGTGAAGTGGTGGCTAGGTATGAATGTTTGTAGGACTGTGCGCCCCTTTCACCTGGAGTTTACTCTTGATCTGATGGGTCATGTCTACCGCGGTCTACATTATTCACGTTCTGTATGCTCGTTGTACAGATCCTTTGAAGCTTGGCCCGAGATCCTCCGGTTCCAAGCCAGAGTGTCATGCTCAAAGCGATTGAGATACGGAGTTATTATACAGTAACCATTCGTATCTAGTAGATCGAATAGCTTCACTTCATTGCGCTGACTTGGGACCAGAGAAAAAGAATTAAACTGTGGCCGTTTCGGGCCAAGCTCGCGGTAGGCAACTGAATGTACCCCCGGTACATTAGACATTAACGTACTTTTTACCAGCTAGTACGCTAGCAGAATTGATACCATAAAGTGATGCAAAAACTTGTACATCGGAATAACTTCAATTCTTAGTATGTGTGTGGGTGACACACAATGCACATACATTTACAACAGAGGGCCAAAAAAAAAGGCAGAGGTTGAGAGAATATAATAATGAAGAACAGAGGCAAACACACTACATGCATAAAGCACTGGCCACAACAGACACACATACAATGTAACAATGTAAAAAAAAGGGGGGGTGGGGGGTGGGTTGAGGGGGAATAAAAGGAATACTAAGATGCAGTAAGTCCGCTGGTCGTGTGCATCTCATACTCCAAGTAATCATCATCCTGCTTAGGGTTTTTGGCCGACTCCTCTTCCACTTTGATGAGTTTCGTAACCAATTCTTCTAAGCATTGAAGTTCTTTGGGATCCATCAAACCGAACTCCCTGATAAAGTACACCAGGTGTAGGAGCAACGTGTTTAAACCTCTGTGGGCCCCAAGCTTGAGCAACTCAGTGAAGTGATGGTAGTATATGTGTGCCAGAATGGCAAAATATGTCCGAAATATCTTTTTAATTGTCTGAACAATGTCAGGAGGAAAGTCCAAGCCTTTTGGTTTTCACCAAAAATGAGAAATAGAGAAAATGATAGATGAAAGCATGCATGAACAGAGTACCATGAATATTCAAGTCATCTAAGGGAAACACATATACACTGACCCTCATAAACTACAACGTACATGTACATCAATATGTGCAGTTTTGATAAAAACTTGAATTCTTAGTAATACCCACACATACACATACATATGATACATGCGCGAATCGTGGTTTCACATCTGCATGCTGCTATCACAATGCTAAAAATGAAAGGTATTGACCCAGTGAAAAGCTTCTTACATTAATGACTTCACACAATTAAGTCACCAACAAGTTGAGAACACATTTGTTAGCCAAGGGTGTGATTAGCCATAAATGGAACTGTTTTTTTCTGAGCTAGTAAATAAATAAATAAATGGGATGGTTGCCACGACATGCATTTTCAGTTCAGTTGGAATATTCTAAGAGATGTTTGCCTAGCTTAGGTCCTCTACAACTATTTCCTTGGTCTGTCCACCATGGAGTTACAGTTTATAATTATGCATACACATGCAGCCACTTTGATGCTCCTTCCTGGATAATACCACATTAGGACCCTGTTCATGGCAACAATCCCAAATAAAAAATAATTGGCAGCAGATACAAATCAATACACATTGGCTGTGTGTGTGTGAATGGGGAGGGGCCTTTTCACTCAAATGTATAATTATCGCACAATACGTGCTCTGGTCCCATTAGGATGCCAACAGAAGATGCACACATGTATTTATTTGAGTGTCATAAGGCCATCATCATACATTTGGCTACAATGTTGCACACAACTTAATGAATCGAATTAGTAAAACATTAGTTTACTAATGTTTCAAAGTTTGCCTAGTGTACATGCATGCTGTCCTACAAATGTTTAGTGGTATCTGTGATATGTCGACACAAATTGATATAAATACAAACGAATAGAGGCAAATTCACATGCAATACTTAATAATGACTACTTACACATTAAGTCCAAAGATGGATAACACATTAACATACCAAACTTTGTGGGAAACTGTTCTTCATCTTGCAGAATCTTTTGGATTTGTTCCAGAGCTGTATTTATGTATTGTTTCGCAGGAGTCTTGTGTTTCTTGTTTCCTTTCCTATCCTCCAACCACTCAAATATTCTAACATAATAACACAAGGGTGGTGACCAGGGAGGGAAGAGGGACAGAGAGAGGGAAGAAAGAGAGAGAGGGAGAGAGAGAGAGAGAGAGAGAGAGAGAGAGAGAGAGAGAGAGAGAGAGAGAGAGAGAGAGAGAGAAGAGAGAGAGACAGAGAGGGAAGAGATAGAGGGAGAGGGAGGGGGAGCATGGGAGATGGAGAGAGAGGAGTACAGTGGGAGGAAATGGAGCAATGATGAAAGAAAAAAAAGGTGGATAGTGAAAACATACCCATAATAACAGTACCAACAGAGACACTTACTCCTTTCCTGCACTCATTGAGGGACACCCTTGTGTTGTACACAGTTCTGCAATAACTCCAACCTGTGTATTAATCTGATGGAAGAAAGCCAGACCTAGACAGAGGGAGGGAGGGAGGGAGGGAGGGAGGGAGGGAGAGAGAGAGAGAGAGAGAGAGAGAGAGAGAAAAGATACATGATTAAGAATACCTTTGGATGCTATAACCAAGACGTCAAACATGTAGATCCGTTGGTGTTAGTACATGTATCTACAACGTAACTGCTACCAGTCTATTTTAAAATATCATCACTGAAACACAACAGCGGCAAGGTAGTGCATATATGTGCACATACATGTACACGCTACCACTGTGCAGCCCACATAGTTGTGGCTGGTGTCTGAAACCAAAGACAGTTTCCGAGTACTGCAATGATAACATTCATACCTCCCCTCCTCCTACATGTAAATCTGCAGCCTGCCAAGTGCAGTGAGCACAACAGAGAAGGATTTAGCAATAACAGTGAAGGAATCAAATGACTTCACTTGCAGCCAGACGTTTCCATTACCACACATCATCAACATCACATAACGATAATTGGCTCAAAAATAAGACAACTAAACAACCTTTCACCATGCGTTGAGTTGCAACAGCATCAAAATTTTCTCCACGTTGAGCAGCAAGATCAAAGCAACAGTAGCTGCCCCAACATGCAGCAGCCTTCACTGGTCAACTAGATCCTTTCTTACATGTAAGAGAAATGTCTAATTTACTTTGCAAAGACCCGCAAATACAATAAAAATCAAATCATCCACAATTAGTGAAAACAGATGGTATAACATAAGCCACTACATCATCCAAATTGGAATGACAGCCAATACCTGTGGTGGCTGAAATGTGATGACTTGTATACCATGCATTACTGTAGGGCCCCCCCAGCCAAACTGGATGTAATTGCAGCGCGTTTTAAATCCTACATCTAAACACCAACACACAACTTGAGACCCTCATCATGAATTCCACAAGTGTGATCAAATTCATTCAAACACTCCACTGTCTTACACTTCAAAACAATTTGCCAATACACAAGTGACACTACACTACCAGTGGTATGAAGAGCTAGGGGAAGAGACTGTGCCACGGGATAGAGTTGAAGAGTGGTGCAACACATGCACACACACACACAAATACCCACACACATGCACACACACACACGCACACGCACACACACACACACACACACACACACACACACACACACACACACACACACACACACACACAGCAGGGATGTGTATGATACCACAGGTATGCTGGAATGAATAAGTGCACATGCAGTGCATACAAACGCTGATTTGATTTCTCGCTTGTTTCACAGCCGCATTTATACGCATGTACAATGTAAAAATGCCACACCCCTTTGCCACAACATGAACACTACTCAGTACACGCAGGAATACATAATGATCCGATTGTCCTTACACACCAGCTTATCAAAGTAGAGTGCCAAAGGGAAAAATCACCAAGGGCGGGGGGCAGACCTCCTCCCCATACCACCCGCCCGCTCCCCCCCCCCCCCCCCCCCCCCCCCACCTTCCCACAGGGGGCTTACAGTTAGTTGCCAACCATTCATTCACATCGCTCTGAGGGGGGAGCCTGGCAAAGTGTTGGAGCTTCCCAGCCACTGCGTCGTTGACGACAAGGGCTTCAGGGTCCAGGAAAGCCAGCCTTTTGTCCACTGCGCTGCCATGCGATGCTTTAGGTTTGCTAGAGGGAGAAGGGAGACGGAGGAGGGAGAGGAAGTGGTGGTGAAGAGGTGACGTGGGAGATATGTGCATAATGCACCAACTGGCCATACGAGACATGAGATGCACAGAATTTGTGCTATTGTAAGCGCTATGAGACTGAGAAAGACACAGCAGGCCTGGCCACCCATGCCCTCCCCACACAGCTGGCCTGGCCACCAATGCCCTCCCCACACAGCAGGCCTGGCCACCCATGCCCTCCCCACACAGCAGGCATGGCCACCCATGCCCTCCCCACACAGCAGGCCTGGCCACCCATGCCCTCCCCACACAGCAGGCATGGCCACCCATGCCCTCCCCACACAGCAGGCCTGGCCACCCATGCCCTCCCCACACAGCAGGCATGGCCACCCATGCCCTCCCCACACGGGAGAAAAAAAAAAGTGGAATCCAAGTTTTTAAATTCTTCCCTTTGATTCACATGCATGTCACATAGCAAATAGCAAATAACCACAGACCATGTATACCCAATGCACCTGTAGTGACAACTACAGACCATGTCTACTTGTAGTGGTGACAACCACAAAATGTAATGCACCTAAAAAACCCTATCATAGCATGAGAGATTAGGTGCCCTATATGGCTGTTAAAATTACTAACACAAGGGATTCCAAAAAAATGTAGGAAAGGGGGGAGGTTAAACATAATTAAATTAAAGCGCACCACTACGAGGGTCTGGTGGCCGGTATGGCTTCAGTTGAAGCTAGACAACTAATTGCCCGAAACCTTCATCCCAGAAAGTTACCTAAGTGCCTCCTCCTTGCTTCAGACTAACCTTTAACACCGCAAGTCGTCGGGGAATAAAACAACATTGCCTAATGCGGCTGCTATGAATGTCGACAAGCGATCATCAGGCGCAGCATATTTGTCAAACGATCGCACCGAATAACCACGACAGTCAGTATTCATATTCCAAACCGCCTAACCCCGGTGACCGGCGAAACAATACATGTAAGCGAATCCCAGTGATTTTTTTTCCTTCTAACCTTGGCATCTCCACCTGATCCGATTCTTACGTCAGTTAACAAACGCGCGACGCATGCGTAACAAAATTGAATATTACTGCCGATCTTAAAAGCCCCGCCCCCTAAGAGGCGTGTACAGTGTGGCCCGGCTTAAAAATAAAATACTTGCATGTATTCGACCGTTTTTAAATCAGCATCGTCCACAACCGCCATCCCCCCCCCCCCCCCCCTCCAAAATAAGAACAATATGGGCTATCAATACAAAGTAACCAGCGTACATGTATAACCATACATAAATCTGAAAGTCCCCCCCCCCCCCTTTGTGGCACCCTTTTCATAGTTTGGCCTTGGGTTTTCTTACCCAAGCAAGGCGACATAGGCTATGAACCAGCATACAACGATCTGGATATGTAATGACAAAAAGGATAACTATCCCTAGTGTAAGTGCATACAGACGCACACACACACACACACACACACACACACACACACACACACACACACACACACACACACACACACACACACACACACACACCTACATGCATGTACTGCTCCATCAGGCTGAAACTGCACACTACATGTACATGTAGACATATTTGACCCAAAACAAAACAGAAACACGGGACCCATTCAGACATGTCATCAACAGTTAATGGTCCGAGGTCAGAGGTCAAATGCTATACACCAAAAATGAAATGACTGCCCTCCAAAAATTTATATGCAAGGGCCCAACACACAACAATAAAGGTGTCACTACAACTGTCCCCCTCCCCCCCACATGGTACCTAGTCCCCCCCCCCCCCCCCCCCCATTGCCTTTTCACCACTACTCCTCTCCATCCCAAGTGTCCCAACCCCTCTGTCGTGCTCACCACCAGATTCCCCAGCCAAAAGTATGTAACCACTAGACCACACTAAAGAGGGCAGCACCCACAACAGGAAATTTCATCATACGAGAAGGTTACCAAGTCCTGCTTCTATAGATGGCCACCAGTGGCTACATGTACAAAAGTCTAAGCTGCATACAGGTTTACACATGTACATGTATCTGGTACTTAAAATTAAAAGTGAAGGCATGTGTGTGTGTGTGTGTGTGTGTGTGTGTGTGTGTGTGTGTGTGTGCATGTACTGTTCTTCAAGTATCGCTTTGTAATCCACTGAAAAATCAATTTATATAAAAATAAAAAATGTAATAATTCAGGAACTTGTCATATTTCACACATTTGCAAGGATATCCCCCCTCCCTCCCCACCCCCCACCCCATCAAAGGAAAACAAGTATGTTGAAAGGCAATACCAAGAAGAGCCTTGGGCTCCTCAGAATAATTCCCAGACAGTAGTATCAGAATTTTCCCTCTTACTGATGGAGTCATCAAAAGGATTAGGTTACCAAAAAGTACCACTACAGTGTGCAAGTACATTCACGGGGGGGGGGGGGGGGGGGGGAGGGGGGCTTGCAGCCTCCAAGCTTACCACACCTGTATCCTGCACTCTGTGTGACCAAAACGTTACGTGTACAAACATATCATCCTGAATGAGGGGGTTGCCAGAACACTATGGCCACACGTGCACAGCTGTGGTTATTTTAAGCTGACGTACCACGAGTACACACATTTACCAACTGCCTTGCAATAAGCATCAAGCTAGCGAACTGGACATGCATAATACATGCGCATAAATGTATGCCCCCATATCTGCAACAGAACATTATGTGTGCTGTAGGTTGCCTCTAACAGTCCAAGTGGTTACCGTGGTTACCACCTACCACGGCCGGGGCAACACGCCAACAACTGGTTATCAATTACAATTTCCATGCCCTCCAATTTCAATTGGTTATCAATTTCCATGCCCTCCTGGCTTTATTGCCCCAACAGTCAGTGTGCAAGCATACGTCACTCAAGGGTACCCCCTGTAGGTACACTCTTCTTGAAGACAGTCGCCACTCACACTGGCGACTCCCCCCTGAAGTGGCCCCTTACATGTAGATGCACTGGGCATTGCTCAACCTCTCTTGTGAAAGGTCGGTGTCCATAAGGGATGGGGGCTCTAACCCACAACTACCGCAAAGCGCTACAAGGCAGAGAGGAAAGGAGCAATGGTGCCATGACCTGAACCTCACTGTCTTTGTGCTGATGGTGAAAACAGACAATACACCACTAAGACCACCCTGGGACAACCAGGTCTTGTGGCAAAACTCGCTAATACGACCGTTTCGGTCTCATTGGCGAGTTTCCCACCTTTTGAAATGTGCTTTGATTAGAATACTAGTACAACTGGTCTTATTAGATGGTGGTCAGATTGGTGAAGTGGTCGTGTGATTGGGTGGTGAAGTGCTCTTATTACCATTTGTGAGCTGCTACTGTAACTACATGTACATGCAGTGCTGCTATAAATGTGAAAGTCTATCCAGGTCTATCCAGGTGCCTCAATGGATAATGGATAATTTGATCAAGCCTAAACCACAGGAACATAAACCATGTCTGGTGGTAATGGTGGTGGTGGGGGGAGGGGGGGGGGGGGGGGGGGCAGATGGAACACCCAGATAGGCATAACAATACTAATCTTGGTCTCCTTCAACCTTCAGACCACTATATTGTACACACCCCTTTTCTTCACATGTACATGTACATGCAGGCAGATATAGTTTCGCTGCACAGCACATGTACATGGAACCCTTGCACAACCGGATTAGTTTCAAATTCTTTGGAAATAGCTATGCACTCTGTGAAATGATGGCAATGCCTTCAACAGGATCAAAGTATCATGGGAGGGGGAGCGGGGGGAGAAATTTTTTTGAATATTTCAATACAAGCAATTGTAATATGGGTTACATTTGTTACTAAAATAATCGTCACTCAAAAAAGATACATTGAATTACTGATGATGGCCAATGAGCTTTGCTAGACCCACTCCCCCAGGTGTGCACATGTAGCCAGCCAGCCAACCTGGTCACACATTTATACAAGTACACAGGTCAAAAGTAGGCTCAATAAAATGGAGCAGACTAGTTACCACATATGGTTGGGGTGCGTCCACATATAGTGGCAAGTGTGTCTGCGTGTGTCTGTGTGTGTGTGTGTGTGTGTGTGTGTGTGTGTGCATGTGTGTGTGTGTCAAAGCTGAATACATCAGACACGCAAAAGGATGGCCTGTGCACACTCACTGCAATCTTTATTTTGCCACACAAACATAACCATCTATAGACATCTACCCTATGTGTTGCAAACATAACCGTCTATAGACATCTACCCTATGTGTTGCAAACAGAATCATTATTATCTACCATTCAGTATTCACAAAGAACATTCTCCATTCAATTCCCTAGACAAAATAGAAACACACCCAAAAAAGCCCCTGAGTGCTCTGTTCTACAACATATGCCCCTTCACTGTACCAAGATGGTCACTGTGCCAAAGCTCAATGACCCCTCCCCCCCCCCCCCTCCCCCCCCCCCCACCCCAAGCCCAAGACGTCTGGGCGTAACGTCACAGGCACACCCAGTCCTTCACCTCAACAGTGGTGCTACAAGGGTTAGGGCTAAGGGAGGCATGAACTTATTAAAGCAACACACACACACACACACACACACACACACACACACACACACACACACACACACACATGTATCACTGCATTGGGATGGGCTGTTGTCAAAGATGCATAGGGATGGGTGATGGCTGATGTTACAGTGTGCCATAACTACATGTATCTATTGGTCTGTTCATATGACCCCCCACATCCAAAAAAAAAAAAAGGGGGGGGGGGGGGGGCTGAGGGTACCACACCTGCACATGCAGGTGTGCTCGCGCAACTCAGACAATTATTCCAAATCTGCCTGTAGATTACATGCTTAGATGAGCACATTCCCAGCATACATTGGGCATTGGGAAGCATAGGAGCCCATGTGCTCTTTGCCTTGTGTGTGTGTGTGTGTGTGTGTGTGTGTGTGTGTGTGTGTGTGTGTGTGTGTGTTCCATCTTAACAATATGGTGTGATGGGTTCTGGCTACACACCACTACTACACACGTAAACACACACAATCACACATACAAAAAATATACGTACACACACACATACACGTACACACACACATACACAATCACAACATAGTGGCACACAGCAGTGTATACTTACATGTAACCCCCCCTCCCTCCCCCCACCACCAGACAAACCAGTGCACACAATACAGCGTGATACAAATGGCCCCGGAAATAAGTGCACATGCCTGCACAAGCACAAAGCTTGCTGCAGAGATAATATACAACTATCTCTGCGTGCTGGTCGGACAACATTGCTCACTCACTTCTCCACTCAACCCCAAACAATGGTGCGACCACTGCTAAGGAAAGGATCCACGCACTGCACAACAAAAAGGCTAAAAACCCTTACCCCCACACTTTCCTACAAAACAGACCACATGGTACGATTACAAGTTATGTGACCACGAGGGGCATGCCCGCCCCTTTGCGTGTAGGTGTATACGGAGGAAACGAACAAATACCACATCGGTGGGAAGTATTCGGAAAAGCGTGCTGAGGATGCATGCATGCACTGCGTGCGTGAAGGCATCCCACAACACACGTCATACGACACATAAGTAGGTATAATCACACACACACACGCATACATACACACACACACGCACACACACGCACACGCACACACACACACACACACACACACACACACACACACACACACAGGAAAGAAAAAAAAACACCCCAGTATTACACTGTTACTCCAATTCAACACCGGTTTATACAACGCGATGTAGTAAACTGCACACCTAACGCAGCTTAAGTGTGAAGAGTACTTTAAAGGAACTGATTACACGCATGCTAGAACATGTATCAACAAATGTCCAAGGACTGGTCCTCTTTCTTTTTCACACAAAAATACTGCATAGGTACGAAACGCACTATAGCGATGGCACACACACACACACACAAAAAAACCATTCCAATTCCACACGTTTTCATGGTGCACAACATACTAACCCAAAACGAACAACGCCCCTTTATATGACTGCGACGAACTGAAGGACTCGGGTTACCGGGACTCATTACAGCGGCGTAACATATGTGGACTTAAAAACAACTTGAACGATGTCCGCTAGAGTATTTTGAGAGTGTGTGGGGGTGTGTGCTAACCGTTCGAAGTCTTATTACACAGTGCTGCGTTCTCGTACTAATTAAACAGTTATTGCCGCTTGGCTTACTTTGGAAAGAGGAACGACATTTTTTGATTCAGTTCTCCACAGGTAGATGCAGCAACCAAGACAACATTAAAAAACGTATCGCCTCGTACAACGCTTATTAGCTAACGAAAGTGTTAAATTAAAGTGCTCACGTGAGAGCGCAGCTGAGAAAAATAATAACGGCGTCAGCCTTGTTTGGTGACAGTGCAACAGAAGATGACAGCACAGCCCAGTCCAGCACAACCCAATCCCTCAGATACGTGTCCAGTCTGTTTGAGGAAGCTGAAGAGATGCGACGTTCTAGCTCAACCGGAGTCGTGTGGTCACCAATTCTGCTACATTTGCATCTCCGAATGGGCCAAAGTTGGTCAATACGTAATTGCACGTTGAAATGTTAGCAAACATGCACGCATACTCGGAAGAGCAAACAGGATACAGTTTGTATTGGTGCTCTCTAATTAGAATTCGATGCCACTCTCTGTAGCCAGACCTTCACTTTATCACCCTGGTTTAAATTGTATCTCATTGTTTACAGAATGTAAACACATGCCCTGTGGACCGAATCAAGTTCAATTTCATCAGCGTGCGATACAAGGATGGATCAAAATCGGAGGTACAACATTGCTACAGCACTGACATTGCTAATACTGCAGCTGTGTACTTTAAAAAAAACCAAATGGCACAGGCTTTTAGGCACGAATGATAAGTGCAATACATAGCAGGTGGCACCACCTGGGATACCTTCTATTGATGGAGACGTTGTACGTGTACACATGGGACGACCTGTACCATGTACTGCTGGTGTTTGCACGCTTGCGTACGCTTCCCTTTGAATGCATCGGCTTAATGTATTGCAAGCACCATTATGTGTTATTCCGGCACTACCTTTGTACTGCATCCCATCACGTGGTGCATGTACCAGTTGACATCACTGCTTTCATGCTTTGTCGTCTACATCGCAACCATTATTATAAATTGACATCACATAGACTATGTACACAGTGAACATCTTAAACACACACACACACACATACCCACCCAAAAATGGACACACATGCACACCAGATATGCACACACATTACATTTGAGTTTATGTCCCCTCCGTTTGAAAATGTTTTAAGATGTTGTGTGTGGAGTAGCTGAATGACGTACTCCCCACCTTACGATGACGTACTCCCCACCTTACGGTTACGTGCTCCCCACCTTACGATCACGTGCTCCCCACCTTACGATCACGTGCTCCCCACCTTACGATCACGTGCTCCCCACCTTACGGTCACGTGCTCCCCACCTTACGGTCACGTGCTCCCCACCTTTCGGTCACATGCTCCCCACCTTACGGTCACGTGCTCCACACCTTACGGTCACGTGCTCCCTACCCTGTGCTAATTCACATATCTCTGTTTCTTTCAATAGGTTTACTTCCCTGATGCTGATCTGGCTATGAAGAATGAGGAGGATGTGACGTTTTGCGAGGTGAGCACATTTGTCCACTAACTCAGGTAGGAGCTGTGTGTGTGCGTGTGTGTGAGTGTGTGCGTGTGTGTGTGTGCGTGCGCATGTGTTTAAAGCGCTTACCTGTGTGTGTGTGTGTGTGTGTTGTGTGTACAGGGCTGTAGTAGAAGTCATGGAGATTGTGAAAAGTGCACTGTAAAAAATTTCTCACCATCATATAGGGTTGCTTTTTTTTTGGTGGTGGGAGGGTGAGGGGTATTGGTACATAACCTTGTTTGGTCTTTGCTGCATCTATTAAGAGGTCACTGTGATGGCTTAAATTTAAGTTACGGTCTTCTCTGAATGAAGTCAAACATCACAGCTTCTTAATATAATCATATGCTCATTCAAGGTGCATGGTACATGATGTGCCTGTAGTTGGCACTTCATGGATTTAAAAAAAAAAAAGTTTATATATGTAGTTGCCACATGTAGAGTGCTATTCTGCGTGTACAGCATACCCTGTTCCCCTAATGCCATTCAAACAATGTTGCGGTACACATACAAGTACAAGTACAAGTACATGCATCTATGGTTTCCTGTTAGCAAGCTTTTTTTTTTTTCACTTGGGACTGAGGTGTCAGGAATCATAAACACGACACACTTCACTAAACTAATCAGTTCTGATGTTGTTTGTGGTAGCAGTTGATTGAGGGGGGAAAAGACGATGAGAGGATACTTGGCCTCCATATGCAAGCATGTACATCTTTGTTGGGGGGGGGGGGGGGGGGGGGGAGATTGGTGTTTATAGCATCAGTTATCATAGCTGATGTGGTAGTGTGTGCTTTAACTGAAAGATGCCTTTCTGCATGGCGTATATAATGTATGGGGGGGCACCAATAGGCCACATGCCTTGTACAGTTTTAGCCACGTTGCCGAGTGCCTTACATATGTACTGTACTACGGTCAACAAATGTACAAGCAGTTGATCTGAGGTGAAGTGTCCATTTATGGTAATGTTGTTTACCTCTGTTTTTCCTTTTTCTTTGTACATGTGCATGTAAACAGGTGTGTAATGAGTGCACCAGAGAAGACAGCCTGTTACTGTGTGATGGCTGCGACAAAGGGTGAGTGTTCTGCCTGTGTGTGTGTGTGTGTGTGTGTGTGTATATGTGTGTGTGTGTGTGTGCATGCTTCTGTGTGTGTGTGTGTGTGGGCATGCTTCTGTGTGTATGTGTGTGCATGCTTGTGTGTGTGTGTGTGTGTGTGTGTGCGTGCGTGTGTGTGGGCATGCTTCTGTGTGTATGTGTGTGCATGCTTGTGTGTGTGTGTGTGTGTGTGTGTGTGTGTGTGTGTGTGTGTGTGCATGCTTGTGCCGCACTGTAGTGTTGGTTCTCTCCTCCCTAGCTACTAACCTACTGTAGAGGGTTCATTGAATGCCCATAGGGAACACAATAAAAGTGGATCATGCCCCCCCCCCCCCCCCCCCCCCCCCTGTCGACGAGCGGTATTGAGGAGGAGGTTTATTATCACATAACTAAACTTCTACATGCTAAACAAAATACACAGCCAAAATAATGCACACTTTCATCTATGCATGCACATCTAGAGACCATGTCCGCTACTATCTCGTTCTCAGTCTATAAGCTGGGGTCGCTACACCCCCCCCCCCCCCCCCTCCCCCCAAGAACGGAGATGTAACAATATGGCAATTTGACTTATCGACCAGATGTGGTGTATGATGGTAAGACATGATTGGGGAAGGGCAGTTGTTTGAAAGGAGGTGAATTGTTTTAAAGGTTTACTTCGATGTCCGGGTTTGGGTAATGTTGTCAGATGGGGTCTAAGTCAACATGTGCCGGTTTAAGCCTGTCCACTGAAATTTTTCACGGTGAAGCCTCTCCACCAAATCATTGGCTTGCAGGTGGTAAGCAGTAGTATGATGAACTTGAATCCCTAGTAGTAGCTGAGCTATGGAGTTCCACAGTTGTGAAGTAAATTGACTTCCTCTGTCCGATGTCAGGGATGCCAAGACGTGCAAACCACTGAGAGATGAATGTTTGGGCAAATGTAGTTGTGTTGTTTAGAGGAGTTGCTTCAGGCCGTCTGGAAAAACGATCGACAATAGTGAGGAGGTGTGTGAACCCGTTGGAAGGTGGAAGGGGTCCAACCAGATCCACATGGATGTGGTCAAAACGACCATTGGAACGTCAAATTGTTGAAGTGGGGCCTTGATGTGTGTTTGGACCTTGGAGCTCTGGCAAGGAATGCATGTGTGTACCCAATTCCTCACTTTTTTCCTCAGTCCATTCCACACTAATTTGGAGCTTATGAGTTTTCAGGTAGGGCGGATTGAGGGGTGAGACAGACTATGCATCAGGTCAAAAACCTGATGTCGCCATGACACCGGTACTACTGCCGGTAGATGTATCACAAAGAAGTGTGACCCCTTGTTCCCCAAAAGGAATGTCCTGTGTCACTAATCCAGAAGGAGCAGTTCGGTATGACTGTACTTCTTGGTCCACAGAGTTTGGGAAGCAGAATAATCTATTCCTAACTGAAATGACAACTCTTGACAGAGTGTTGCCTCAGCCAATGCCTTCTTTGTAGCGATGAAAGCCTTGGACATTGTTTCATTCCAAACTAGGACTTTAGGTATGTTTGTTAACGCTTCCAGAAGTGGCAGCATCAAACGTGCAGCACCCAGGAATGAATCGGTGGTAAATATTCACCATGCCCACAAAATTCTTGCAAGGCTTTGACTGTAGTAGGCTGGGGATATCGTGTAATTGCATCTACCTTGTCGGGTAATGGTGTGATCCCAGTGGGAGTAACCCGATGACCTAGGAAATCGATAGAGTCTCTTCCAAATTGACATTTGGAAATGTTGATCACTAAGTCGTACTCTTAAAGCTGTTGAAACAGTTGGTATAGATGGCCCTCGTGCGTCACGTCATCCTCACTGGCTGTGTCGTCAATATAGACAAAAACGAAATCCACACTGTGACAGACAGTGTCCATGAAACGTTGGAATGCTTGTGCAGCATTCTTTAGTCGAAATGGCACTCCGATGAACTCGTAAAGCCCAAAAGGTTGATGATGGCTGTTTTGGGTGTATCGTCGGTTGCAACTGGAATCTGATGGTAACCTCGCCCTAAGTCAATCTTGGAAAATATGTTTTTTTTTTTCCAGCTAGTCCTGCTGGGAAATCCTGAATGTGGGGTACTGGATATCGGACTGTTGCATCATTGAGCTGCCTGTAGTCTCAACAAGGGAGCCAACCACCGGATGTCTTAGGCACCATGTGTAGTGGGGATGTCCAAGGACTGGACGATCTCCGAATCAAACCCATCTCTTCCATGTTGTTAAAATATTCCTTTGCAGCAGCTAGCTTGTCTGGTAAAAAACGGTGGGCGCGTGCATGAACTGGGGGACCGTTGGTAGGGATGAAATACTCTACTTTGTGCTTGATGGAAGACGGGGTGATAACAGGAGTTGTGATGGTGGGAAGCTGTAGCTCGTATGGGTTGCTGGAGATGGGACTGATCAGGTGCCGTAGTTCTTGTTGTTCTCAAAGGGACAGAATGATATATTTCTGCATCCATCAACCGTTTCCTTTTAAGGCCAACTAGAAGGGAATTGGATCTCAAACAATCGGCGCCTAGTAGAGGGCGGGGCACACCAGCAGAGGGCGGGGCACATCAGCAGAGGGCGGGGCACATCAGCGATGGTGAAAACCCAGTGGTATGTTTTGGAAAGCAAAACGGACGGAAAGAGTGCAAGTTCCAAATGTTTTAATAGAACTGCCATTAGCAGCTAGTAAAGCTGGTCCAGATGGTCCTGTACGTTTGTCCAATCTGGCAACGGGAAGGACACTGATTTCTGCGCCCATGTCCACTAGAAATTGACGCCAGAAATTTTGTCACAGAGAAAGAGGAGACCTTTGGCATGGTCAGTTGCTGAGGCCAATGTTGCTGACTGGCTTTTTTGTGTTTGGCCAAGCACAATTTTGGATACATTTACATTTGCGGACTGCATCACCAAAAGTTTGATGATAATAGAAAACATCATCTTGGGCAGGGGTGGGAGGCTTATCTTTTGTCGAGTCGGTCTGTTGCACTGAACCGCGTTGGTGCATAACCCCATATCCTGGCTAACCCACAACGCATCCGCGTGTTTCGCAAGTCGTCGGCAGTCATTGAATTTAGTATCCACCAACTGCACGCGAATGTCTTCGGGGAGGGGCTCGAGAAACAACTGCTCGAAAAGGAAACATGGGGATGATCGCCGAGAAGGACCAACATCTCATCCATGAGAGAAGACGGTTTATCATTGCCTAATTCCCGGAAATGAAGAAGACTGGATGCTTATTCTCTCTTGCTAAGGTCACAAGGAGGCGCCTTGTATCTTGCTGGGGGGCTGGGCTGATGAGGTCCAAAAGGCAAGTCGCTGTAGACTGGTCAAGGGCCACAAGTACGTAATAGTACTTGGTCTCATCGGTGGTTGTCTTGTGCAGATGGCACTGTGTGTGCTTCAGCCTGTGTGAACCGTACTCTGGGTTGGGGAAGGCCAGAAAATGGGGAGCTTAAGAGATACCGCGTGTTCTTCTGCCATTTCTCACGTCAGGGGTCACCAATGTACAGCGTATCGAGGAGGAGGTTTATTTTCACATAACTAAACTTCTACACTCTAAACAGAATACACAGCCAAAATAATGCACACTTTCATCTACCTAGAGATCATGTCCATTACCATCTCGCTCTCAGTCTATAAGCTGGGGTCGCTACACAGTTACTTTCCATTGTAGTATGGCAATTGGTTGGATTGAAAACACATACTCTACATGCATGTACACACTGATAGTTTACCCCTGTGTTCCTGTACAAAGCCCATTTGACCTTCAGACAAGGAACACAAACACAGTACCCACAACATTAGTAGCTAGTCAAAGCTTCAAAATAGTATATTCTGACTGTGTGTGTGTGTGTGTGTGTGTGTGTGTGTGTGTGTGTGTGTGTGTGTGTGTTTGTGTGTGTGTGTGTGTGTGTGTGTGTGTGTTTGTGTGTGTGTGTGTGTGTGTTTGTGTGTGACTCTTACGGGGAGGTACCCAGCTCAAGGGCAGTACCATGTGCGAGTCATATGCAAAGTCCTTATCTGTGTGTGTGTGCTGTATAGGTCAAAATATCCAGTTGTATTCTTCTCTCAGCAGTGTACATAAGTGTGTATACTTATACTTGAATGCACTAACAGTAATGCTGTAGGTTTACCGTAAAGTATCGCTTATAAGCACCCTCCCTCCACCCCCTTTGAAAAAAAATGAAAAAAAACTGGCTCGTGTTCAGTGAACTGTTGAAAATGAAGTAAGATGTTACTCTTACATGTACATGTACATGATTTTGAAAAAAGGTATGCCACGGTTACGGAAATACAAACACAGGCCATACTGGTTTGTTGGGGGGGGGGTGAAGGGAATAAGTGATACTTTACAGTATGTGTTCCTTTTCAGGTATCACCTGGACTGCCTCGTGCCTCCTCTTAGCGAAATCCCTGAGGGAAACTGGTATTGCACGATATGCCAACCCATTGTGACTGGGCAAATGGAAATGGCCTCTCCTTCTCAGGTACACACACACACGCACACACACGCACACACACACATGCACACACATGCACACACACACACACACACAACCTGTACACACCCACATGCATGTACACTTACATACACATGCTTGTACATGTATATGCGGACATGCTGTAGGGATGCAATTAATTGTAAAGGAAGAAAGCAGGTTGGGGAGGAGGAGGGAAGGTACATCTACTTGTATTATACCCGAGAGTTAATAATAGAGTTATGCTGTCAGTGCAGCTTTTTTTTTAATTTTAAAACTGGCAATGTATAAAGGGCGTGTCTTAACCACCGTATCGAACGGTACACTAACCTACCTTCAGATAGCGCGATGACCACATGCTAGTAGTTTTATACCGTGCTTTCGTTTCTACAATTAAGTACTCTTAACGGGTATGCTAAACCATAGACTATTAACGATACAGCTGTACGCCTACATGTATAGACTTTATGCACAAAACGGTGAAGTCATATTAATGCGTTGATTTGGAATAAACGGTATTCCTCCTCCGGGCCATGCCTATTCAATGCACAAGTACTGGTGGAATTCCAATTTAAAGTAAACAAATGAGTTCATGGTTTGGTGCATAAGGTCTATAGGCGTTTGCAGAACCCGAGTATTCAATTTTACGCCTACGTGTGTAAGCAGGAAATCGGGGTTGCCATAAATGATATTCATACTTACTACCGATGATAATGATAACGCTATTTTAATATGTTCCGTGAATGTGTGCAAACAAAGGCGGGATTGTTTGATTTTTTTGCGCGCTAAATTGAACTATAGCACACAATAGCTTCCGCACGTTTAACATGTAATCGATAGCGCGGCTTATTAAAATGAGCCCCCCCCCCCCCCCGTATCCTACATGTGGAGGGCTACGTTATGAATACAAAGCTTTAAACAATGGGCGCATTGTAGGATAAGCGCAGCGCTCTCACTGCGTAAAGGTTGGGGGTTGCATTGTCATTGATGAAGCGTTGTTGTAATCACGTTAGCTGCTATGATAGTCTTACCACATAAATGAATGTCATTTATGGCAACCCTTACATGGACCCAAATCTGATTGTTTACAAATACTCATGGCAGAGTTGAGTGTAATACTTCACTACGTGTAGAGGTTATCTGCCTGCAGCTGCATTGGATTGGGTCGGGGTACAATATGAATGTGAGTATGTACATGTATGTACTGAATTATGGATGCATATTGCAGGCCTTTATCGGGATCACTGCCATACATGTACACCTGATCATGATAGTGAAATTGCACTGTAACTCAAAGTACCCTTAATGTTGGATAGTATGTACATGTATATAAAGCTTGGTTATGTAGACGTACAATGTTTAACCCCTGTATGTGCATGCCCCAAGGAAATAGATGGTTGGGCCTGAATATGAATCCTTTGATAATAAGCCATGCCAGCGAAATATGCATTACCTGGTAAAAAAAGATACATGTCCCAGTAGCTCTACCAGTTGTGCGCATATCAATAGGACTGATCCTAAAAGGACATGTACTACATATGTGTCAAGCTAGTTGCTTTCCTATCTTGCTAGGATGAGTGCTCAGTAAATGCAGCAAGTGACGCTGAAGGCTTCAACGACAGCTCTGCGTTTGGCACAAAAAGAAAGCCAATTTTCATTGATGACGATGACAATAGTGATGATGTGGATGATGATGGTGATGAGTGTGATGGTGACAACAATTCCTTGTCGGGCTCAAGCTCTGGTACGTTGGAAACGATGTGCCTTTCTCGGAGGACAGCTAGAAGGATAGAAGACGATGACAGTTTTAATGATGACTTGATGACAGGCAGCAAGGAACCGATTCTCTCTTCCCCTACACGTCCCTTTGCCTCGCCGGAGTACCACAGTGAATACGGCAATCGTGCAGACAATGGTGATGAAGTGAGTGACAGTGACAGCAGCAACCATTCTGGCGTGCACGCACAATCCATAACAAGATCCAGGTCGTCGTGGCGACTCGTTCTGTCTACCAGCAGCAGCAACGCCAGTACCCCGCGAAAGGATGTGCCTGAAAGTTCAGTCTCTGACCCCCTGTTCTCTGCTGCGGAAAACGGCTTTGTAGTGGACTCCTCCGCTCCTGCTCCCTCCACATCTACTCGCTCGCCTCTTTCAGACGTGCTGTTTGCTACATGCAACACTCCCGAGGCCTCCTCTCAGCCATCGGTCTTGCTCAGCAATGGCGGCCAGATCAATAGCGGTCGCGGCAGCGAGCCGTTGGTGGACCCCTTTCTCTCACCTTCCAATGACAGAAGCAACACCTTGCAACTGAAGCAGAAGAGCAGGCGGCCAGAGCTCGTGCAGAGTAACCATGGTGTTGTGCAAAAGGGAGTTCCAGACGCCCTGTCAGGCCCTCTTGTATGTGATGACCCTCTCACAAACACCAGCGTTCGGCTAAACAGGCCTGTCCAGAGCAGTGCAAAACAGCAGCAAGGTGTTGGCTTGAGGAAGAAGAAGGTAAAGAGACGCAGGAGAGTCACAAAAGGCACAAGGAAGAAGGAGAGTAAGGGGCTCAAAAAGAGGAGGCAGTCATTGCAGTTTGTATCTAACGGTGCAAAGAGCGACGAAGACGACCCCAGTTATGTACCTGTTGTGAAGACAGGTAACTTCACCCTCACTCCAAAGGAAGCCATTAGGACCAGGGCCAGGACTGCCGCCACGCACTCTCCGTGCGGTCGCAATCCAAGGTTCACTGCCGCTGTGATGGAGGCGCAGCGGTGCCCAGACTCATCTGACGGGCTCATCAAGGCCAGAGCCGTATTGAAGGGCGAAAAGGGGGGCATGAGTCAAGCCGGACCCCTGTCCTGTGGTACAGGCTTGTCTCCATTAGGAGGATGTTTGTCGAATTCAAGATCGATGTGCAGTGCGCGGAGTGAGATTAGTCGTCGGATGGTGCCCAAGAGACGGCTTATTCAAATCCTTGGAAATGTTCCAATGTCTTCCTCGTGTCCATCGGATTTGAGGTACATGTACACATGTAATGCGCATGCACATACATGCTTGTGTAATCACATGTTACTTTTTTTTTTTTTTTTTTTGGTTCCCAAACTGAACCATGGAATACGATCTATTTCTCATGTTTCAATTCAGGTCTGCATCACTTCAAAGTTCCCACTCACAAGAGTCAGACCTTGTTGGTTCGATATGCCAGAAGCTGGACGATTTGCAGAGTAAGCACAATATCATCAAGCGAGATGGGACAGTTATTCCTATACGACAGCTGGATTCATCAAAACCCACACCTGGGCAGGAGAATGAGAGCAGTCGTGTCACCTTGTTTTCAGAGCCAGAATTCTCCTCCCCTGATCCTTCCCCATTGGCTGAAATTAAAATACCTCTGTTAGAAGTACCTGAAATACGCGATGATGTTCTTATTTGCAGCTCGTCAACCCCCCACACATCAGCTGTGAAGTGTTCTTTGGATGTGTTAGCCAGGAGCGCATCATCCAGCACGTCTAAGTCTTCACACGGAGCGACCTATTCCGGCATGAAAAAGAGCATCTCAAGCAATCTTACCTTTTCTAGCAATGAGATTGATCCGATTATGAGGGTATCATCTTCTTCTAACGCTGCAGTGGCTATGGATTGCCTTGCTAATGGTCCACTCAAAGCCAGCTCATCAAAGACTGAACTGTTTATCAAGCCTCCAGCACCATCCCAAGAACTAGTGAAAAAATTTGTTTATCCTCACTACATCAAAAGAACAATAACTGAACATGAATATCACCGGATCATTGAAAGAGCCACGAAGAAGGTGAGGGTGATGCTTTGTGTTATATTGTGTGCAATTAAATCTAGGGTAGGAGGCATTGAACAGTTACATGTATGTTCATTTCATTCTTCTGCTGTTCAATGAATATTTTAAATGTTTAGGCCAAAAAGATCACTCCCTTGGATAACATTATTTGACATGTGACAATATGATGTGCTTTGCGTTAAACCTAGTACTCTGAAGGCATTG
This sequence comes from Eunapius fragilis, assembly GCA_963681505.1. Classification (NCBI taxonomy): domain Eukaryota; kingdom Metazoa; phylum Porifera; class Demospongiae; order Spongillida; family Spongillidae; genus Eunapius; species Eunapius fragilis. Next base: position 4,856,983 of record OY811975.1, on the reverse strand, counting down.
ATATTTGTGAACCTTACTGTAATAAGAAATGGCTCTATTTTAAATTAATAGTACCACTGCAATGGTACATGTAGGTTTTCTGAATATACATGTACACATTATGTAAACTATTACATTTGAATTACAGTGAAAATTATATCATTATAACTCTTACGAATCAAGCTTGTTAAGTTTGATAGTGTGGAAATTAGTACATTTGGTTATACATGTAAATGTGTGTGTCAACAGGTTGAAGCAGGGTCTCGTTTTGATGTCATGCGAATCAAGAAGCTTGTGGAAGACTATGTCCTTAGCTACATCAGACAGAGGGATACGTTAACTTCCTAGCAATCCATACATGAACATGCACAACAGAGCTTGCTCTATTCCACTGTATTTATAATTGTAGACCTCCTGTTTCCTGCCATCTGAGTTTTTTGTATGACATAGTTTATTTATTTTATCTTGGCATGGCTTGTTCTACATTTTAATCCTGACTCTGGGAAATTATTGCATGAGGTTAATATCAGTTCAGAAAACATGACCCTAATGCATGTATATGAGTTGGGATGCCCAGGAAAGATTGTATTTAAATTGTCACTACAAATGGGTACGTAACACTGGAATGTGCACAATTCTACCAGTCACTCTTTATGCATCGTAGAGGAGCTCATGTTTGTTGAAAATGTCTAAGCCAAACCTTCAAAAAATGAACACATGCAGATGGACTGTCCACACTTTGTTTTTTTCGCTATTATCACCATATCCTATGAATTCATTACCTAATATATTGTGAGTCATTAAATCCAGGCACTGCTATAGAGAGAGATAACGGCTGTTGGATAATGAACTGAATTTCCCCAAGTTGGAAGATCACATTATCCAAATGGAATGTAGTCCTGACACAGGCTCCGCACTTTCAGCATGTGTGGAATAATAATTGCTGCAAGTACGTGTATAGGTAAAATGTGCACTACGGCATTTTGTGCAGACTTGATACTGAAGTGGGGGACAGCACTGAGGAAGTATGCTGCAATGTGACGGTCAAATGAAGCGGAAATATCATGGTCCATGCACGATTATATAGCCGATAGATTTTTCTATCTGCTACATTGGGATAAAGTTTTAGAGCCTCAAGGTAAAAAATGGTTAATTATCTAAATTCTTATTTTTAACACCGGGTTTACGTAAGACGCGGGGAAATCTTGATTATTTTGGGGATATTAAAAAACTGAAAAATTCCCTCTGAATGGAGTTGTTGCTTCATAAATCTTTACATACAGCTATTGTGTAGCCTTTTCTTATGCCAGAGGTGCTAATGGCACACTTTATAAGCGAAGGAATTGTAAAGAAAAAAAGTGCACCTTGAAATCGAGGGCCACCGCGAAAACGCTAATGATCTGGCTTCCTATTAACTTCATACTACACCATTTCTCTATATGGTAAAATACATTTTGGGGTCTTGCATTTTGCAATGTCCGATACCCCTTGGGGTTCAAACTCTCCGTATCTTTCGGCACGAAAATTCAATTCACTTCAATTTGGTATACCGTATACGTAGAGGGATCATGTTCCTATCGATATGTTCTGTTCGTTAATTTTTACTTGATCCGTTACTGAGATGCAGCTGTGCAAAGTAATTGCACATTTCTCGTTCATATATTTCGCGCCGTTAACCGACCTGGTCCCGCTTCTCCGAGCACATGAATGTACAATAACTTCCATTGCTCATGCCACGATATTATCATGTACCAACGTCTTTTCGCTTCTTACAAACCTCAGTGGTTCTCTTTTATAACGAACAAGCTAGGGCGATCGAAATGCGTGGATTCAGCTACCATCACCATACACAACTAGTACTAGTCTCGTGCACAAACCCAATGCATCGCAGCTGCGGGTGGATTACATCACCGCTACGCTTGCATAGGGTCTGGAGACACTCGCGTACAATGTTTTTGTCAATGTTTACTTGCGTATAAACATACAGTCATGTGACACGCTATGAATAGCTGATGAGTGCAATGGGTGAACCGCTCTGCGTGTTAGTTAGGAGGGTGGGAGCTCCCTGGGCAGGATGGCTCTAGCAGCTAGGTGGGTGGGAGTTCCCTGGGCAGGATGGCTCTAGAAGTTAGGAGGGTGGGAGCTCCCTGGGCAGGATGGCTCTATCAGTTAGGAGGGTGGGAGCTCCCTGGGCAGATGGCTCTATCAGTTAGGAGGGTGGGACCTCAGTGACATCAACAAAACTTTCTCGCCTCAGGCGCGTACCCAGAATTTTAATAGGAAGGGGGGGGGGGGGGGGGGAGGGGGGGGGGGGGGCTGAACGTACGCGCAAATTAAATTTTTCCCACTGTGCATTATTCCTACATGGTTTAACACAACAAAGGTTAGTACAAAGTACGTTCAATCGGCAGGTATCGCCCACGACGCGTTTAGGCGGAAGGTCGGGCCGACAACGCGAAGGTCAGGCTACGCCCAACTAGGTTGGATGGAGGTGCCCGAACCCCCTGAGCCCCCCTTCCCCCCACCCCTTGCGCCTCGAGAGTGATAGCATTATCAAAAGTGATGACATCAGCCATTATTTGTAAAGCAACACACAAAGTCACGCGCTTATTATGATTTTATTGTAAACATGAAACATGATTGGTTACGATTTGTCTTGATACCTCCAGACCCTACGCAAGCGTAGTAATCCACCCGCAGCTGCGATGCATTGGGTTTGGGCACGAGACTATCACAACACGGGTCGTACTTCTACAGACGTAACTACATGTATTACCGATATAGTCTCGTACCCAGACCCACACTCGCAGTTGCGGATGGATTACATCACCACTACGCGTCTGGTAAACAGCCTGCAAAAAAAAAGCGTACAATCAGAATGCAGAGCACCCGTGACGTCACAATCAGGGTGCAATATGTTAATGAATTGCATGGTTATCTAAACGGTAGAGACAACGGTACTGTGTATTTCGCTTACCAAATTAAAGGTCCTATAAAGGTCCTAAGCGAAACGAATCACAGGAGGGAGTAAAAAAGGCTGAGCTACGCCGCCATTCAACAAACTACAAACTGTTCTTAAGCGCGCGCATGACCCAAGTTAACTCATGCAAGTTAAACGAAGGTCGTTACGTCCTGCTGCCTGGCTGTTGGCTTCCCTCACTGCCACGTTGTGTTTGACAGTATTGCGGCGAAGCTCCGCCCTTTTTACTCGGCCCTCTTGTTGCTATTAACAAATTGACCAATTGCACTATTGCCCAGAACGACTTTGTTAGGCTGTTATACCAGACCCATTTCTCGCGTAGCGGTGATGTAATCCATCCGCAGCTGCGAGTGTGGGTCTGGGTACGAGACTAGTACCGCACAACATCGATTATGTGTGCCTGTCGATTTGGTCAAACTGTTTGGAAGCCACTCATTGCGTGGCCATTTCAACGCTATTTAAATCATGGGATGATCATTCCCAAATACAAATGCGCATTTTAACTGACAGGAATATCGTTATGCATGCGTAACTTGCGTGCAAGGTATTACTGAAATACGATCGGTTATTCTAGACAGGCGGATGGGTGTTGCAGTATAATTGAACCCCTAGCTACATAGATCATGCACCTGCAGACGAATCAACTTTGATGATGACTTATCACAACTTCGATAAAGAATAGGTATAGGTTCATCGTACACCCCCACTCAGCTAATAATTTATGAATAATATATATCTCTATAATCGTGTGCAATTTCCTACATTGCCCACTTCCATTGCAGAGGTATATAAAAGGAGGTTTTTCAAGTTTTTGCTGGGTGCGACACCCCGCCGTAGTTTTCTGTCTTCTTCCGCTCACGCTTGCCGCAGCGATAGCAGAGGATGAGAACGAGGAGGGTTATTCCCGACGAGGTGCTCCACATCGGGACGCTGACGGCCGTAAGTAGAGCTAAACGGTACAGTGCTTCTTTGCCAGCATTGAGGTAGCCTGCGAAGGAAAACGTCAGGGCGGGAACAAGGAACACGATGAAGGCGATTGGGTAGGCTAGCAGGGGAAACAGCTGCTTTAGTGCCTTCTTACGAGGTCCGATCGCCACCCTCACCTCGCTCTTCAACTCGCCGTATATCCTGAAACCGAGAACCGAAAGCATGGTGATGACCAATGCGAGCGTCAGCAGTAGCAGCGCCGTCGCTGGTAGTAGCCACACCATCAGCTGCATCAGTCTACTGACCGTAGAGTTTGTGTTCTGAACGATCCAACACCACATAGTGGACGTTTGGCCGTAGGACTTTGTCGCAAAGGGGACGGCAGATATCACGAAGGGAAAGATTAGTAGAACTATGACGAAGACGACTTCGAGCTTTTTGGAGTTCCTGTAGCACATGGCGAAATGAGAATACGTGGAGCGTCAGCCATATCAGGGCCAGCAACTTGATCCAGTGCGATGCGTTGAATAGGAACCCGACGGCCACGCACAGCGGACGGTACGCGTCCGTGTTGCTCCCGTAGTTTATGAACACGAGTTGCAACGTTAGCAGCACGGAGTGCATGAGCGAGCCGAGCACCTGGTACAGTGCCAGCCGGTACAACAGTCTTCTGTGAAGTCCGTGCGCGAAGACTGCAATCGCCGCCGACGCGCATATCAAAGTAGAAGCGACTCCCAGCGATCCCAATACCAGCAGGGGCGCTGTCCGCGTCGTGTTAGCACTTTCATTCATCGACCCAGTCCCTCTATCTTAAGTATACTGTAAAACGTATATTTAAAAACTAGCATGCTTACGATGGGTAATCATGCATGACGTAATGACCGGATAAAATTATCAAATAGCCTACACGTAGGAGATGTATTATATATTAAATTAAGTTGCCATTGGTATATCGCATGCAATGTGAAAAACTAATTCACTCAAGAAGTGGTTTCGAAAACTGAACCTTTACATGATATAAGGACGCTAGATGACGGTGTGTGGTGGTATGTAAGACAGAACAGTTTTATAGCAAAAGTGCAGAACAAAGAGAGCAACAGTGTACATGCACACAGTGGTGCACTGATATGTGGTCCACAGCTCTCATTCCATACCAGCTTCTTCCTCATCAGCTTTGTCCGGTGACCTCGGATCTTCAACAACCGCCAAAGCTTCACCCTCGCTGTCACTGCCCTTCTGCTTCTCCTCCCCAGACTCACCCATATCCTCTTTTTCCTCCTCGTTCCTGCGAGGTTCCTCCTCTGAATTGATGCCACTCTGGCTCTGCTGGGTGGCCTCCTCAACACCACTGTACAGAGGGATGATAAAGATACACCACTGTACAGAGGGATGATAAAGGTACACCACTGTACAGAGGGATGATAAGGTACACCACTGTACAGAGGGATGATAAAGGTACACCACTGTACAGAGGGATGATACACTGTACAGAGGGATGATAAAGGTACACCACTGTACAGAGGGATGATAAAGATACACCACTGTACAGAGGGATGATAAAGATACACCACTGTACAGAGGGATGATAAAGGTACACCACTGTACAGA